>ML104668.1:0-58864 GCA_003697995.1 Taxidea taxus jeffersonii | reverse complement strand
GGGGGGGGGGGGGGGGGGGGGGGTGATGAACATCCAAGCGTTCACTGGAAGCGTGAGACACTAGCCCACCTCCAAGAACAGGCGCGCTGGTGACACTCGAGGGAGAGGGCACAGCTTGGCTTCCACAGTGAAGATTCCAGAAGGCTTGGGACTGCACTGAGAATTCAGGCATCAGCAGCAATGGAAAGCGTCCAAAAGACAACAGGAGTGCGCGGGGGCAGGGGGGTAGGAGTGGAGAGCCATCTAGAGCTCCCTGGAGGAGCGTCTTGCTCTCCCTTTGGTGCTTCCCAAGTTCTGTCCTAGGTCCCGTGTTTCTAGGGCTTGAACATACTCTTTCCTGTGGTTTAAGTCCCACACACGCAGGTGCCTCCCTGGTCCTGAGCTGTCCCCCAGCTTCAGGCCACATATCCAAATGCCTGCTGCAGTGCCCCTCAGGTGTCCCTCAGGCACCCGAAGTTCAAATGTCCCGAACTAACTTTGTCATCTTCTGCCCTCCTGCATCTCCTCCTTGTGTTCCCGGTTCTGGTGACATGCCCCACCCATCACCCAAGGCATTCTAGCTTTCCTCTGCTGTCCCCAGCGCTGCCTCTGAAACCTCCCAGATCCATCCGCTCCCCTTCCAGGTACCCACTGCTCCAGTTCAGATCCTCATGTTTAACTGGAATATTGCAGTAGCGCCCCTACCGTAGCACAACCAAGCTCCACTCACACCACGCGCACCCGTGTCACCCACGGCCTGATGTCCAAGCCCCACTCAGACATGAGGTCTGGGAAGCTGCCCCCGCACCCTCCCATCTCAGCTTGCACCACTGCCCACCTCTCACTTAACACACTGTCGGTCCTAAGCTGCTCCGGCGCCCATCCACACCCTAATCCTGCTGTCACACGACCATGCCCCTGCCCGGGACTCCCTTCCCCCCAGCTCACACGGCTCCCTGTGCCGTGTGCCATCTTGTTACTACAGATACCTGCTGGTGCCAACCCAAGGCTCACCCACGACCCTGCCCCTCAGAGACCACGTGAGCCAGGAGAGGTAAACAGGGAAGGAGTTGCCAGGCAGTGAGCTGGTTCTCAGGAAGCAGGGGAAGGGGCGGAGGAGTGATCTCACTCTCTGGGAGTGCAGAACTGTCCGACGACTCCCTCGTGTGTGAATAGAAACTTCCACTCTTCCCATCAAATCCACCACCTGCTAGGTACTTCCCAAGTCCATGAAATACCCAGGGCATGATGGCATCCTGATGTCACAAGCAGAGATGTCAGGACAGGGATTTTCTTTTAAAATCCTCTGGAAACCGAAGACCATGGTCAATATTTTTAAACCCTTCTAAGGAGAAACTCTGAAGGCCAAAGTATGCAAAATAGAAAACCATCATGGGTGAGCCCTTCCGACTGGTCTTTGTGGGAGGGCCAACATTCAGGAAGCACAGGGCAGGCCTGGCACAAGCTGGCTCAGGATAAAATTGCGCCACACACCTGAGATGCAGGGCAGTGGTCAAAGCACGCTCCCAGTAGGCACATGCCAACTCTTCCCACCTACCCTCTGCTCAGCTACCACCACCAGGAAAAGGGCTGGGGAGACAAAAACACAGGCCTGGGTTTCTTTAAGGTTTAACATTCAATTCAGCCAAGTCTAACTCAAAGAGGACGAACTCCCTGAAAAAGTGACAATTCTTAAACCCCACTTTCTTCGTGGAAGCTGTATCCCCTGGGAAGAGGTACACGGTGGCTGCCTGTTCTGCCCAGTCCCAACCCCCTGCATCTCTCCTCCATACTGTTGCAAAGAAGGAAATCCACATCAAGCACTTTAATACGAGCTCAGCCTTGCTCCAAGCATGGCCAATTCAGGCCATTCCAGACCCTTTCAGGTTTAAGGATTCCTGGTTTTTTGCTGAATTTGCTAAAGGGAGAATCCCTAAAGGAATTTTAGTAGGAAACACGGCCCACAAAGTGCTTTGGGGTCTGAGTTACCTGCCCGATGGCAGAAGGGGACTCAGTACAATGGTTAAGGTCACCGCAGGCTCCAGAGACAGATGGATCTGGACAAAGTGTGCCGCTGCCATTTTCAGACATGCCACCCAAGTTCCTCAGTTTTGCCAAGCCTCAGTTTCTCCTCTGGGAAATGGGGAGATTAGGACCTTCCTCCCAAGGCTGCCAGGAAGAGTGAGAGGATGTATACAAAGCGCTTAGCACAGAACCTGCCAAAGAGCAAATGCTCAATAAATACTGGCTATTTGCTATTTTTAATACTTAGTAATAATGTCACTGACATTCCTCCTCTTTGCTGAGGTCATGGTTGTCTGCTTCAAGCCACTGATTCCTTTCCCAGTCTCAAAGTTCTTCTATATGGACATGCCCCAGCTGAAACCTGCCATGTATGAGAATTTGCCGATGCACCATGTGTACCTGGGGACAGTGTAAAGGCACAGCGGGGTCTGCAATCTCTGCTCAGAACCACAGATTTCCCTCTAATCCCCTACATTATCAGTCTGGCTCGAACACTGAGAAAAGTCCTCCCACGAGAGCAAATGTAAAGACAGCCTGAGGACCGCATGGGGGCGTTTTACAGGAGAAAAACAAATTACACTTAAGAAAAGTGCCTTCAAACCATAAAAGACTCTTACCATCAGGAAACAAACTGAGGGTTGCTGGAGGCTGGGGTAACTGTGTGATGGGCACAAAGGAGGGCACTTGATACAAAGAGCACTGGGTGTTTTATGCAACTGATGCATCACTAAATTCCACCCCTGAAACAAATACTACAGTGTATGTTAACTAAATTGAATTTAAGTTAAAAATTAAAAATTTTTAAATTTTAAAAATTAAAAACTTTTAAAAATTTAGAAAAAAAAGTGCCTTCAAATCTGGATCCTTTGCATTTGTAATTCACTTCCAAATAACCTGGATCATACCAAGACTTTCCTGGGTATACACCAAGCTTAAAAAACTGGGTAAGTTTCTAGCATATATCTTACGATCTGAGAAGAGTTAAATATACATTTCTCTCTTTTGCTATGGGGGGGGGGGGGGCGGGGGTGGTCTCCTAAGATGCTTTCCCTCCCACGTGAGTTCTCCGGTGGGCGCTGAAGTGGGAGCTATTGTTGAAGTCCTTCCCACACTCCATGCACTTGTAGGGTTTCTCCCCAGTGTGGATCCTCTGGTGAATGATCAGGCTAGAGCTCTGGTTAAAACACTTCCCACACTCTCTGCACTTGTAAGGCTTCTCTCCTGTGTGAATCCGCTGATGAGTGATGAGGTTGGAACGATCGCGGAAAAATTTCCCACACTCAAGGCATTTGTAGGGCTTCTCTCCTGTGTGCACTCTCTGGTGTGTGACGAGCTTGGAGCGCTCACTGAAGCTCTTCCCACAGTCCACACACTTGTACGGCTTCTCCCCCGTGTGGGTTCGCTGGTGGTTAGCCAGCGTGGAGCTCTTACTGAAGCTTTTCCCACATTCAGCACATTCATATGGTTTCTCTCCCGTATGGATTCTTTGGTGACTGATGAGGGCAGAGCTCTTAGAGAAGGTTCTCCCACAGTCAGAACACTGGTAGAGCTTTTCCCCTGAGTTGGTGCTGTGTGGGCCAGAATTCAAGTTCTTACTGGTGCTCTGAGGCTGTTCAAGGGACGTCTCTTCTGCAGAGTTCTTGCAGTGAGCGCTAAAGGATAAGCTTAGGCCTAAGTTTTCCCCAGGCTCACTGTAATGGTCAGGATGGCCTCCCAAGTGGATTCTCTGATGTTTCAGAAGGTTTGAGCTCTGGTTGAAACTTTTCCAACATTCCCCACACTTATAGGGCTTTTCACCTGTGTGGATTCTCTGGTGGGTGACAAGATTGGAGTGATCACTAAAGCTTTTCCCACATTCAAGGCATTTGTAGGGCTTCTCCCCAGTATGGATTCTCTGATGGGTATTGAGGTTGGAACGATCACTAAAGCTTTTCCCACATTCAAGGCATTTGTAGGGCTTCTCACCTGTGTGGATCCGCTGGTGGGCAATGAAGTGGGAGCTCCGACTGAAGCTTTTCACACATGTATCGCACTTGTAGGGTTTCTCTGCCAGGTACAGGCCTTGATGGTCGATAAGTTTTTCTAAGTCCTCTTCAGAAGAACATTCTTCCCACTGCTCCTGGGTGTTTCCCCACTGCCCTTCACCTTCCTCTTCATTCTCACTGTCTTGCCCCCAGTCAGGAGGGTGGCAAACATCCTCTCTAGTGCATTTTGATAAGGCTCCAGACAAATCCTCAAAAATGTCCTGCTCCGAAATCTGGTCTTCATCCTTAGGCCTCATCTCAAACCCTGAAATAGACATGCAGTTTTCCTTCAATCATTAGTTAACATCTATTTATGGACCTTGTGTTTGTGAATTTTATCATGTATTTTCTGTTCACATCTTATAATGTAACTAACATGAAACTAATCAAGTTTGGGGGGCATTTGTAAATTTCTGAAAGGCAAAGCAGAGAGTGGAGCCTGGAACATGGTGACCCCACTGTCGGAGTCAATAAGGCCCAGGCCAAGCAGCCAGCTAGTCAGTCTCTGCCCAACTCCCCCATCCCTCTACTCAATACTGAGCGCCTCCTTCTTCCAGCACATTACAAATAGCCCATGTCACGGGAAATTGAATAAACTCTATAATTTCCCAGCTAAATCCCAGTAAAATCAAGACCTGACTGCCTATTTCATTTGGGGGATTACACAAAGCTGAGACTGAATCATCTAAGCAAATCACAAGTGCTTTTCCTATTCATTTCCATTCTCTCTTATACTTCAGAGACGAACAAGAAATGAGCTGGCCCCCTTGTTCTCTCTGCATGCTTCTGGATTTTGTGGGCATCGAATTACTCCCCACTTACCGGTGTCTGGGGTATTAGGACATGGGGCTGAAGATTTGATGGCATCTTCATCTGCCATCTCATCCCAGGCCTGCTGGTCACCAGCCTCGGTACTGTTCTGCCCCGACCTAGGGAGACCCTCCCTGAGGGTTTCCATGGCTCTGACCGCAGTCCGTGCCCTCATCAGGGAATCCAGTTCCTCATAGAAGGGGCACGTCCCTGGTGGGTGGCTGCTCTTGGCTTTCCGGTAGCTTCGAAGGAGGTTTTTGAATCTGTAGCGACACTGCTCCAGGGTCCGCAGGAAGCCCTGTGCACACAGCCGCTCTGCAATGGCCCGGTACACCTGGCTGTTCTGGTGACAGGTGCGAAGCTTTTCAGAGAATGGGGACTCACTGAGAATGGTCAGGAAGGCCTTGGTCTCCTCGTAGCCCCAGTGCACACCTGCTGTCAGGAGTGAAGAGTTCAGAGCTGTGAGGCATAATGAGACGAGCCTAGGTCATAAGGGTTCACGGTCCCCTGCCCCTCCCAAATGCCTAGAACAGAGGACACTCAGAAATCTTCCAGGCACCCAGGGCCCCAGCAAAGACTATACCCCTGCTTCTCAGAGGTATGCCACGGCCTCCCACTCCACCCCACCCCTTCTAAGAGTTTCCATTAACTATTGAGTCTTAGCTGAAGAGGACTTAAGTGGCCACGTTATACCAGGTAACCCCAACTCTTCTGGCTTCAGTTTACTGGTGTGGGGAAAGGCCTGAAGCTGGGATCCAAGATACTTCCTCTACATCCATCCCATACACATCTTCTATTTATGTTATGAACTTTCCTCTTAACAAGCATGGGAACTGAGAATCCCTAGACATAAGTGGACTTCAAATAATCTTGCAATAGCATCCAACCGAGGATGCCCTTTCCTTTTGTGGAGGAATGAAAAGGGGGTGGTCTGTTCTCAGGTCCTCTGTGGGTAAATGATGCAGCCTAGGTGGGCAGCATGGTGGAGGGGGAAAAACCACATAAAACTGGAGGCAGGAGCTCTGGGCTCTGCCCTGCCCCTGCCTCACTGTGTATCTTTAGATAACGTACTTCATCTCTTGGGCTTCTGTGTTTCCACTTATACAATGATTGTTTCCTGAATGTCATGTGTTCAACTCTTACCATCATGACTTTTGTTACATGTTAAATATCTCACTCTGTATCTTTCTTTACCTAAAGTTACTGTCTGTAACCACAGGTTGATGTGCTCATTACACATTAAAATTGAAAGTTCACTCATGTAACACAACAACCTTCCCCATCCTCCTAGTGACATACCCTGGCAAATATAGCTAACCCTTGAACAACACAGGTTTGGGCTACAAGAATTTACTAATACACAGATTTAGTTTCTTATGTACAGTACAGTACTGTAAATGTATTTTCTCTTCCTTATGATTTTAATAACTTTTCTCTAGCTTACTTTATTGTAAGAATAGAGCATATAATACATATATAAAATACGTATGACTTACGGTACTGGTAAGGCTTCTGGTCCACAGGATGCACTATTAGTAGTTAAATTTGGTGGGGGGGGGGGGTCAAAAGTTATATGTGTATTTTCGACAGAGCAGAGGATCGGTACCCTAACCCCTACATTGTTCAAAGGTCAACTGATACTGAATTACCTCTTCAGGGTTCCTTAAGGTCTCAAAAGTTTGCTTCCATAGCTAAAACTCATTATAGGAAACTGATCATTGGAGGCAAGAGTAGGAGTTTAAGGACAACCAAATGAACTTAACCCCTTACTCCATGGATCTAGACTTGCAATCCAGTCTATGCCCTCAACTCAGGGAGCAGAGGTTGGGCTGGCAGGAGTGTTGGAATCTGGATGCACAACACCCCTTGTTCTTACCAATACGACTCTGGAACAGAGTTGGGCCCCCTGGGATCCTGGGCTCCCGGATGGACTCATCAGGGGCCAGGTCATCACCATCACAGTCTTCTGCCGTTTCCTCAGGCTCCCAGCCCCCTTCCTCCTGCCCATCCATCTCTGCATCGCTATCCCCCAGCCTGGGGAGTGCCACAGCCTCTCCTGGGCCGTCTGTGGCTCTGATGGCCGTCCGTGCCCTCACCAGGGCCTCCAGCTCCTCATAGAAGGGGCACGTCCCTGGTGGGTGGCTGCTCTTGGCTTTCCGGTAATTCCGTAGGAGGTTTTTGACCCTGTAGCGACACTGCTCCAGGGTCCGCAGGAAGCCCCGGGCCCTCAGCCGCTCTGCGATGGCCCGGTACACCTGGCGGTTCTGGTGACAAGTCCGGAGCTTTTCAGAGAAAGGAGACTCACTCAAAATTGCCAAAAAAGTCTTGGTCTCCTCGTAGCCCCAGTGCACACCCGACACCTTCATGTCCTCTGTGTCCCACTGGTATGGTTCCTCCCAGGCCTTTGAGTCTCTCCAGGCCAATGCCTGAGCCGGTCTTGTTTGCTCATTACCTGGGTTATAATCTGCAGTGTTCCTTTTTCCAGAATTTATAAAGCTTGGACGCCAAAGTTCTGGTCCTTGCTCTTGCTGGCAATTGATACTTGGTTTTGAAACTGGAACTCCTAAACAAAAGAAAGAGAAATGATTAAGTAGAAAGGACACACTGAGCAGAGCGTTGGTTCAAAATGCCCTCGAAAGAGATCATTTCCCTGCATGAGGCTAGTGAGAAACTCCCATGCCAATTCCCCACGTTAACTGACCTGTTTGCATTGTTCGCTTGCTTTCTTTGCTGTAGTTATGAAATACATCACACGAAGAATGAGTGTTACTGGGCCACAGATGGATACCAGAATGAATTTAATGATTGGAGAAAAGGTTTTCCTCTCTCTTACTCATTCGCTCTGTGTGTATGCTTGTGTGTGCACATGCGTGTGCGTGCATGTGTGTGTCTCTTGCTAGGAAACTTGTGAGCCCAACTGGCATTCGCCTCTATCTTCTGATTATGACACATGACAGCTCTAGCGTGAGGCAGACACTGAGGATAGCAGAACAGAGAGGAAGGCCCTCGGTCCACCATGACACTGCTGAGACACTCTGTACCAGGGCTGGAACGTGCCCTCCACTTGACTTCCAAAAATGTGAGAAAGTATGTTTCCTTATTTTTTTTTTTAACACTTAGTAGCTATGTGTAAAGGATTGCTGGCCCAACAGCTCCCAGCCCTAACAAAACAGGAAGCCTTTAATTAAAATAAATATTTGAAGAAAACCAGATCAGAAAGAGCTGAGAGCCACAAGAAACTTTAGCCTTACTTGGTTCAGCATTTCCCAAAGTTTGCTGTGAACACTATCTTACCCAGATATCACGGTTTATGTAAAAAAGGAGTTCTACTGTCAAGAAAGGTGCCAACTTCCCTTGTCTCCCCTTAGCTCCCCTAGGAGGCACAGCGAGCACTGTCTTCCACTTTATCCCCCTCACACTGACCCCAGGCTCCACAGGGAAATGGTTTCGTTTTGTGGAGACACGCCCACAGAGACAGGGACTGGCCAAGGGGGCCTCGAGCACTTTGGGCCCTGTCATGTTTACTTCTCACTGTGGTTTAGTGCATCAGTCTCATGGGCTCAGCTCACTGGAGTCTGCCCATGAGACATGGACCCTGTTTGCTGCCGAAAGGACTGGGTTCCCGAGACAGCCTGGGACCGCCGTGGTAAACATACTGAGGAAATGAGCCCCAGGAGGGTAAGCTCTCGGAAGCCAGCCACCAGCCTCCATGCAGGCAGACCCCACGCCCCCACTCCATCCCTGCCACCAGTGCTGGCCATAGAGCTGTCTTTCCCTGTGTCTCAAGTGCCAGACTTCCCAGAGCCATGAGTCTTAAGGGAGCGACAAAACATTCTTCGGGACCTGAGTGCACCAGAAACCAGACAAGAGCTTCCTAGGAGGGCACTATTTCCTTACCTAGGGGCACGCCGCTCCCACATCCATCTCCTGGGGGGTCCTTGCAGAACTCCTTCTCAGCGTGTTTGCCAGGGCCCAGTGCTTCCTGTAAGATGTACAAGACAAGGACCACATCTGAAATTAGCCTGGGAGAGGGGCGCCTGGGTGGCTCAGTGGGTTAAGCCTCTGCCTCTGCCTTCAGCTCAGGTCATGATCTCAGGGTCCTAGGATCGAGTCCCACATCGGGCCCTCTGCTCAGCAGGGAGTCTGCTTCCCCCTCTCTCTCTCTGCCTGCCTCTCTGCCTACTTGTGGTCTCTGTCTGTCAAAGAAATAAATAAAATCTTTATTAAAAAAAAAATAGCCTGGAAACCCTAGCAGGCCCCAGGAAAGGTCACAGACACAGGGAGACCACGTGTGAGGCCAGCACCATAAAGAGCAGCATGACTGAGGAAAGGCCCAGCAGATAGGGGTCGGGGGCAGAGGCTAACACCCTCCAACACACGCCCTCCTGCTGAGAGCAGGCCATGGAGAGAGAAGAGGGATGCAGGGGCACAGGGGCATAGGCCTAAGAGAAGCCAGGACATGAAAGGAAGGACAAACAGCAGCTTACCTGGGACTCGGCTGTCACCTCCCAATCTCCAACACTCCCCATCTTTGGGACAGCAGGGACTCGGGGAGTGAGGACAGCTGAGGAGAAGGAACAGTCTCTGAAACCCAAGCTCTGGTTCCCAAAAACCACTCCCTCCAGCTTTCCAAGGGCCACGCCTGCATCAAACTGAGACCACCCGACCAGCCAGGGCAAATTTCCCCCTTTTCCCTCCCTTCTGGAGGGTCTGGCTTCAAAGCCACCCTGAGAGATGGGCCATGTGTAAGATGCCAGCTCAGACTACTCTATGGTCACCACCTGACCCCAAGCCGACCTGGACGGGCCGCGTGACTCGACTTCCCCTCCTTGCACAAAGCTCACCTGCCTTCTCTCTCAGTGTGGCCATCAGACACTATTCCTCCCCTTGCCTTCCTCACATCCCTCCTCCCCGTGTGCCCTTCTTACTCCCTCTAATCCTCTCCTCTCTTCCGCTGAGTTCCCTGATTCTCGGTACTCACCACTCTCCTTCAAGGGCTGTGACACCATCTTGGTGTCTAGATGCTTGGGAAGGTCAGGGCATGAATTCTTCACCCACTGCTTCTGGCGCTGTGCCTCGGGCCAGTGATTCGCCGGCTGCAGCTGACAAAACTGAGACTCCTGCATTGCCTTTAAGGACCTGGCCTCTTCCGCACACAAGTCCAGTTCCTACACACAGAGGGTCAAAATTCCCAATCGTCAGTTCAATAAGACCAATTTTGCTGGGGCAAGGAATGCTCTTTTGAGTACAGCTGTGGTCCAGAGGTTCAAAGGCTCTTTTTAAGATCCAAGGATGACTCGAAGTATGACAACAAAGCCATGAGACTGGCATTAGTAAACAGACCAGCACTGATGCCACCAAATGACTACTGTTTTGTTCAACATGGGGAGACCACACAAGTGTCTCAATGAGGCTGCTACTGTTCCAAACCTTCCTGAATCACAGAGATAAATCACGTCACATGATTTTATGACATTAAAACATAAATTCTAAACATCAAAAACAGGGGATTTCATTTTTAAGGTATCAAGCAAAGATAAAAAAGTTAACCAGGTATCCATCAAAAGATAACATATAACAATAACTCTAAATATAAATGCTCTAAATATTCCTGCTGCAAGGCAAAGAAAATTCAAAAATAAATATAAGAGAAGGAAGAGGCAAACAACTACAGATGGAATTTTAAAATGGAATGAAAGTATGCGCTGTTTGAGAGAGGCCCCTCTACTCTTAAAACAGACGGAGAAGCAGAGACAAGGCACTGTAAATCAAAAGGAAAGACAGAAGTGGCAATTTCGATTTCAGTGCAGAAGTTCAGGCAGAAAAGCACTCAGAGACACAGAGCACATATATAAAATAAGAGGGAAAAATCATAGAGAGCCTCAGCATTATCATAAAGCTCATTTCTTATCTGTCAGTTGGTTCCAAATTGATGGAGGTGGAGATGTTATTTCCTGGCCCTAAAACCTCAACAATGTAACACTCTCAAATGTAACTTTGACGGATACCTGGTTAACTTTTTTAACGCTCTTGCCTTATAGAAACTTTAAAAAATGTGTTTCAATGTTTTCAGTAGGTATTTTCAAAACTCAGGTGGTTCAGAAATAGAAACCATGAAGGTCTAGTTAGTGAAAATAGCCCAAATCCAGCCCTGTACCCATGCCATCTAGCCAGTGTCTTCCTTCTCCCCACTCCTCCCCACAGGAAACCACTGCTCTGCATTGTCTGTTTCTTTATATACAAGCATCTACGAATACAGACTCTTCTTTCTTCCCTATTTCTGTATAAAACACAGCAGTTATATACATTGCTCTGAACCTTATTTTTTGATTCAAAATAATAATAACCACCTTCATTGACTTACTGAATCTGTGAAACCTGTAACTCCAAAAATCTTTGGCTGGTCTGAAAACTCCAATCTTCTCCCGAAGACAGAGATGTTTATCCTTAAGATATACAGGAATGGGCCCTGAGCCTAAAAAGCCATTCCAGATGAGGCCATCCACCAATGTCCTGTGTGGTTCACAGGAGAAAACATCTGCTCACAACCTTCCTCCATGGTTGTTTAAGTAAAAAACAAATCACCCTCTCTTTGTTATAGCTACAATCTTATAATCTACAGAGAAATTGTGTGACCGAGCTCCTCCAACTACTGACATACCTAAGCAAAGATTCTGATTCATGGACGGCGATTGCAGACGCAAAAAGGAAGAGATTCAAGTGACAAGAAGAAGGAAAAAATGGCTGGGGTAGGGAAGAATAAAGAATCCATCAAAGGGGCACCTGGGTGGCTCAGTGGGTTAAAGCCTCTGCCTCCGGCTCAGGTCATGATCTCAGGGTCCTGGGACTAAGCCCCACATCGGGCTCTCTGCTCAGCAGGGAGCCTGCCTCTCCCCCTCTCTCTGCCTGCTGCTCTGCCTACTTGTGATCTCTATCAAACAAATAAATAAAATCTTAAAAAAAAAAAAGGATCCATCAAAAATGCCTGTGCACCGCACAAAAGCCTACACATGGATGTTTATAGTAGTTTTACTCCTAATTGCCAAAATTTGGAAGCATGTCCTTCGGTAGGTGAACAGACTACAGTACATTGAGACGATGGAATATTACTGTGCTAAAAAGAAATGAGCTATCAGGCCACGAAGACACACGGAGGAACTTTAAATGCATACCATTAAGTGAAAGAAGCCAATCTGAAAAGGCTACATACATCCTGTATGATCCCAACTATGTGACACCTTGAAAAAGGCAAAACTATGAAGACAGTAAAAAAAATCAGTGGTTGGCAGGGGTTTGGGGAAGGAAGGATAAATACACAGAACATAGAGGATTTTTAGGGCAGTGAAACTACCTCGTATGATACTATACTGGTAGATACATGTTATTATACATTTGTCAAAATCCACAGAATGTACAAGCCCAAGAGTGGTATCCAGTGTAAGCTATGGACTTTGGGTGATAGTGACGTATCCGTGTCAGTTCCCCGATTACAACAGGTGCAGCCCTCTGGCGGGGAACCATGTGCCGGCGGCCTGGGAGAACGGGGGCATATGAGAAATCTGGGCACTTTCTGCTCAGTTTGGCTGTGAACCTAAAACTGCTCTAAAAAAATAAAGTCTATATATATATTTTTTTTATTTTAAATGACTATGCACCTGATGGGGAGAGGCATTCTGGAAGAGGTGACCACAGAATCAACAAGGCAAAACCCACCCAACAGCAAAGCTGAAATATCTCTTCAAAGAAAAGATCTTGGAGGACACTGCCCAGAGCACCACCTTTTCCAGGCAGTTCTCTCCAAGGGACCTAGTTAGCTGGAAGGTCTTGGAAAAATTCCCCTTGTGGAAAATGTAATCGAGTCAGGTACCCTGCAGTGTAATCACAAGCTGTAGGGTCTGTGGGGGCAGGGAGCTCCTTTGCCACTTATCCGTTTGTTTGGACATTTGTAAGCACTCAGGAGAAGGGAGAAAGTTCAAAAAGAAAAGTCAGTCACATCATAAAGAACGTTCCATTACTTTTTTTTTTTTTTCCAATTTTAGAAGCAGTTCAATCTTGGCTCAGCTCACAGGGGTATAATTTGAGAACTTTTGGTCTAGTCCAACCCCCTCATTTTACAGATAAAGAGTCATAAAGACCCTGATTTAAATCAATTCTCTCTCTGGGTCCCAAGGTCTTCATCTTTCAGCTCTGAAGTCCTAAGACTTCCATTTGTTTTTTTCATTGCCACGTAAGAAGAATGGCTGGTTTCTTTACAAGAAAGAATATGCGAGGGTGGGCTGGCAAATTCAAATAAGGTACATTCTCTCATATTTAGTCCTGTAACTTCAAACAGGACACTTTCTGTGTCTTCAATCGGTTTGTATAGGAGTCCAAAAAGCCAACCCACAGATCACAAACCTCTCTTCCCCTCTCACATCTGTCCAAAGCTTTACCTTTTACAGAAAACCCCTGTCATTTGCAAGGGATGTTCTCAAACCTATAATTTCCCCCAACAAAACGGGATTAACTGTAACATCACAAAAACCATGTAACAAGGGGAAACAACAGGGTTACATCGAGATGAAGGTCTGGGAGGCTAGCTCAGCCCGCAGCCGGCTCAAGGACTTTGTTCTACACATGCCTGCTCCAAAAGCAGGATTCAAAAAAAAAAAAAAAAAAAAAGTGGTACCACAGAAAAATTATAAAATGAAATCACAGGCCTTCAGTCTTTTGCAAACTGTTGAAACTGTGAATGTTAAATCCATGAGGCTTTCACTTCCCTTATCTCAGCTCTACCACTTAGTTATATAAATCTAGACAAGTCACTTACCTCTTTGAGCCTCAGTTTACACAGCTGAAAAACGGTGGCAGTACAGCACCTACCTTCTTGGGCTGCTGTGCTGATTAGAGGAGCAATACACAGAGAAAGCAGAGAGCGGGGTCTGACACACAGTGAGCGCTCAGGAAATGTCAGTTACTAACCTATTTGAGCCTCGTGCCTAAGGGGTATTTTAATTCCTGTCGTTTGCTGATGAGGCACCTGTCATGTCACAGAAACAATATCGAACTTGGAACCCGAGAATATACGTTTAGGCTCTGGTTCGACTGACTGAGCTCTGCGAGCCACCTGAGTTTGGGGGCCTTAGTTTCATCTACACAACGAGGATGATAATGCTACCTCTGTCCACCCAGATTTCTGCAATAAGCAGCTGAAGACTTCGTCACATGTGAAACATAATACAAATCGCCCACACTGTGAATACGGTCCCGGGAGGCAATCTGGGCAGTGGTTCTGAACGCGGGCTTCAGCATTAGGCTGCCACACATTCTGGCTCTGCTGTCTGGGGCTGTGCGACCTCAGGCCAACCACTTATCTGTCCTCTGCCTCAGTTCCCTCATGGGTAAAATCAGGGAAACAGTACCATCTCATTAAACCGTTGACAGGATTAGGTGAGTTAATACAAGGAAAGCACTGAGAATGGTGTCGGGTACACAGTAGTGCTCCATAACTGTCGGCTGCTCAGTACCAACAACAATCACGGTTATTAGCACTGTGTTTGGCAATTATCAAGCTAGTCACAGCCCCGCCGCCTTGGAGAACAGACTGTTTGCCTCACCCTCTGGCCTGCAGCCCGGACCTCTCGCTGCCAATCCTCCACGAGGGCCACAGCCTCCTCACCACTCTCAGGGTGGCGCGCCTGCACCCAGGCCTGGACCTCCCTGGGTAAGATCGTCAGGAACTGCTCCAGCACCAGCAGCTCCAGGATCTGCTCTTTGAGGCGGATCTCTGGCCGCAGCCAGTGACAGCAGAGCGCCCAGAGCTGGCTGAAGGCTTCATGGGGTCCCGCCGCATCCCTGTACCGGAACTGCCTGAAGCGCTGGCGAGAGGCTTCGGGGCCAGGGACAGGGACATGGTCCTCCTGCCGCAGTTTGGATTCTGATCTCCATGAGTCCCCCTCTAGTTTCACAATCAGGAGTTCTTCAGCCTCCGGCTGGTGAGACACCTGGGTCTGGGGTTCTAGGGCCACGGCCATGGTCGGTCCTGGATACCTCGCTGCAGCTGGGCTGTCCTCATTCAACGTCTTCCTGCATCTAAGGCGTGTCCTTCAATGGGCTCCTAAGAGAGGCAATGCTCCCCAAGGCTCTAAAGGCAGAGAGACAAGGGACAGTGTAAGAGGACCCCCCTACCTCCCACTGCCTTTGCCTGGGGTTGGGGTGCTAAAAGAGGAATAAGCATAAACGGGCACCCAAACCATCAGCCAGCACACCTTGGAGGACAGCACAGTATGAAGTCCTCTGGGACGTGCCAAACCACTGTATTCTGGCATCAAGGCCTTCACCATCTAGCATGCCTGCCTTCCTCTATGCAGGCCCCAAGTCTGACCTTTCCTCAAGGTGGGTTCCAAACGTCACCCCCTCCATAAGACCTTTTTTCACAGACCTTCAGCTTTCCCCTAAGGGTACTCTCCTTGCAAAATCCCTCTCACTCCACACCCTCTCTTGGTCAACCCATCCATTTGGCATTTTTCACCACCCCAAAACTGATGACTCCCAAAACTCCCACCAGGACCTGCCACCAGACCTCCAGACCCCAAATCCAACCACCTATAGGACATTTCCACTTGACTGTCTACTAGGCACCTCAAACTCAGTGGGCCATAAACTGAATTCATCTTTTTCTCCTGCAAACCTGTCTTTCTTCTGGAACTCTCTACCCTACTAAAGGCATCACATTCTTTTTTTTTTTTTTTTTTAAGATTTTATTTATTTATTTGAGAGAGAGAGCATGCATACATAAGCAGTGGGGAGAGGCAGAGAGAGAAGGAGAAAGAAGCTCCCCACTGAGCAGAGAGCCCGATGCGGGGCTCGATCCCAGGACCCCAGGATCAAAGGCAAAGTTAGATGCTTAACTGACTGAGCCATCCAGGCGCCCCAAGGCACCACCTTCTATCAAGATACCCATGCTAAGAAGCTGGTCATCATCTCTCCCCAACATCCCCCAGAGCCAATTCATCACCGAGCTGTGCCCTCCTGGACTTCTAGGCATCTACACCCCCAATGCCACCACTTCAAGCCACTGAGTCGTCACGCTTTTCACTGCCTCAGCCTCCTGACTCATGTTCCTGCCTGCTCTCCCCTCACCCCAACTTGGGGTTCTTCACACCACAACCAGACCAGCTCCAAGTCTGACCGGGTCACTTCCTGCTAAACACCCTAGAGTGACCTCCCAAGTCCCTGAGGATCAAGTGCGAACCTTGCCCACGTCCACACCTCATCTCTTTGCCACATTCCCGCTGCTCAGGGCGTTATGGCCACACAGCTTCCTGCCTGCTGAACCCACCCACGGGCAACCAGCCGCTTCCTTCCCAAAGTGTTCTCCTTTTCTTCACCTAGCAAGGTCTCAGCTTCTATTGTACTCTTTCCAAGAGGCCCTCCCTATGCCCTGAAACAAGATTCAGTCCTTCCTGTGCCACCAGCTTCCATGCCACCTACATTTTCCCCCATAGTTTTCTTACCCACGAGATCATAAGCTTCCTAGCACAGTGCTCAGGGCACGCAGGAAGCGCCCAATAAACGGTGAGACAACGGTCAGTGCACACTTGTGACGTGTCATGAAGCAGGGGTTATAATTAATCCCCTTCTGCACACACTAGATTTTTTTTTAAATGGCCTTCGTGTTCATGCCAGAAAGAATTCTCCTCTCTCTATTTCCATCAGTGTCACACGGGCCGCATTCCATGTTGTATTACAGGGGTGTGTGTATGTGTGGCCGCAGAGAGATGACAGCCTGAGGACAAGGAATACGGTTTGCCCCTTCCTTCCCCCACCCCCGCAACAAGTGGGGCACACAACACACAGGAGGCTCTCAGGAAATGCTTGTGGAGGGGACATCTGGAGTTGCTTCTTCTACACAATGAAGATGCTGACGACACTCATGCTGGCTTCTCGGGAAAAATGAGCTCTTTGTGTCATTCCCAACAAATCCAGATGACACAAAAAACACCCACTCAAAGCAGGCTCTCAGCTACCCCCAAGTGAGAATGAGTCAGCTGAACTGAGAACGGAGGGAGCGGTATATAGATTTTAGGCCATCTGACTGGACTGTCCAGAAACAAGGCAAGAGTGATGCAAAGTAAAGGCTTGTCCTGAAGACCTGCACATACACAAGGAGGCTAGGAACACAACTCATGAGCACCTGGCAAGTTCCTCTTTGTCCTTCAGCTCCCAGGTCATGCCCTTGTCATGCCCTGCCCCACCTCCGCTCTCCCAGAATTATCTCCCCACGCCTGTGTTCCCAAAGCAGTTGGCACAGGCCTCTGATATAGGTGTTCTTCTACACCATTGTAGTTCCCTGTTCTGACCTCTGACAGCCCCACCGGATTGTACTGGGGCCAGCACTCTATCTTACCCATTTCTGTATCCATAGTGCCTGATAAACGGCAGGGCCATTGGCAAGTTTTGTTGCCTTTTATAAAATAGTAAATCTGGTACATCGAAAGCCCAATGGGCGATGGAAGGGCCATCATTTATATTAAGCTAAAGAATTAACTTTTCATGAAATTTCCTTTTTAACCATAGCCTTAATCATGCACTAGTCCAAAACCATTTGTGTCGCTCTCACACAAGGATTCATTCACCACCAGTCATTTACAGAGTCCTACTATGTACCTGCACTGTACTGGTCGCTGGAGAGCCATCAGTAACTGGGACAGACGGTCTCTACCTCCATGAAAGCTACCCTCTCATATGAGAGAGACAGTCAATAAGCAAGCAAAGAAGTCTGTGCTCCTGCACCAAGAGAACATTACAACAAAATCAGCAATTAGTAGTTCTGCCAGGCCCAAAGCCCAGGGTAGCAGGTAATAGATATTTTCTTTTGGAAAGACTGGAAAGTTCCAAAGGTTAGCTTCAAATACAAATCTGAAAGCTGTTTCTGCTTCTCTCTTAGACACATAATGACTAGCAGCCTATCCACAGAGGGAGGTCAAGACAGCCAGTGAATAGCAGGATGACTTTACACAGAGCTGATGGAAAAGACAAGGGCATTCAATAGTCCTAAGATGACCTGGAGGATCCAGGCCACGCTAGGATCAGCAACCTCAGAGAGAACCCATCTACTGAGTGCCCATGAGGCACCAGCGTGCTGCCAAGAGTTCCACTTTCATAATCTCACTGAACCCTCCAGGCAAGCAAGCGAGGTGTCACTGGTGTGGGACTGTACTGCACTGATCTGTAACTTACACATAGGAAACCGCATGCCAACACCAGGAAGAGAAGCACCTAATCTAAATGGTGCAGTCAATTCCATTCACTAGGTGTCTGTTTCAGAACGAGCATGACCTTCCTGGTTCCCAGGTTGGTCTGAGTTCCCTCCAGCCTTCCTTTCCAGAGTGTGAGCAAAGTATGTTTCATACAGCAGGGTCCCTAAACACAGGCCAACTCTTTCATCTGACATTCAAACAAGGAAACCCAGCTGTGCTGGTTAGCTTATGAAAGACTGTGTGTTGGTTTCTAAATGGCTCCTTGCCAGAGGAATTTCAAGCTGACTGTGATTTCTGGCTAAATGTGATTTACACCTTCAGTGCTGCCTTTAGAACATAATTAGTCCATATCCTCAACTTACACATAGGGAACTGAGCTTTTATGAAGAAGACTCATCACTTAAGGTCACACAACTAGCAAGCGACAGAGTTGGGACTCAGCCAAGATTCATTCTTTCCACTCATATTTCTTAACTGCACCATCTACCCTCCTCTAGGTATGCCAATCATCCAAACTCCTGAGAAGATGGTACGAGAGTGGAAAGAACATTAAGGCAGGGGGGAGCAAATCAGAGTTCCAATTCCACTCCTGCCATTATTAGCTGTGCGACTTTGGACAGGTCATGTGGCCTCTGCAGCTTACAGCTTGAGCCTACTCAGTGCCTGCCCAGATTCCCCAATTAGTATGATGGGAGCAGAGCAAAGGGACAGGAAGACTAGAATCAGTGGCTACACATTTAAGTGGCTACAGGGGCCAGGCAATGTAAATCGGTAAATGAGTAGAGCGGGGGCTGTGCCTAACTACGGAGCAGTAGAGAGAACACTGGCCCAGTTCCCAGACCTTCTATTTTTTCCAAGAGAAGCTAACTCTGGATTTTTAAATATTGGCAACCAACTCAAAATTGTTTGAAACACCAAGACTAAATAGAGGATGATGATAGGCTTCTTTCAGCATGGGCTGTCGTCACTTTACCATCTTTCAGCTAAATGATCTCAAAGGTCTCTTCCAATATCCCAGAAGATCTAGAAAGGGTACAGATTCTCCCTAAGCAATGAGGGATCAGTGTTGACTGGGTCAGAACCCCTTTACAAACACAGGGAAGCTGAGGGGCATCCTGGCTCCTCGGGTGTTGAATGTGGATGTGGACATAAGGAACCCACCCACTGAAGAGTGGGTTGGTAAGGGATCTGCCCCAATCCCATAGCAAAAGCCAAGACTGGTCTGTGACCTCCAGAGAAGAAACTAGGAGTCTCCAAAGGCTGTCAAGCTTACTGGGCTGATGGTCATGCTACTGCTTAAAGTAACTTGACCTCACATTTAAGGGCTTAAACCAGGGAGAGGAAATGGGCTTCACATAAAGCACCAATTTCAGTCAACTGCGCTAAGGACTCTGAAACCCGTGTCACTATGTGTTGTCACCAATTAGCTATGACCACCAGACACAAGAAGAAGTGGCAGCACACATTCTACATATTTGCCACCCCTGGCTTAAACTCCCATAGGTAATGAATCAGCGCCCAGCAAAGGCAGCCCTGACAGGCAGAAGACGAAAAGCTCATGCCCTAGAAATCCACCGGAAGTAGCAGTCTTCAAGACTGGTATAGCAAGCTCACCCTAGACTGTCATTCACACATGCATCACGTAGTCAAGTGTTTACTGATTTACTTGAATTACATCAAGTATTTACAACCCTGGGCTGGACAAGGAGGAAATGGAGGGGACTAGGAAACTGTCCCTGTCCTGAAGATCCTTACGGTCAAGTGGAGGAGACAAAAAGAAAAAGAAAAAAAAAAAAAAGTCACAGATAATTATGATCAAATGTGGTAAATGCAGTAAAAGAGATCTACAGGAACTGGAGTTGAGGGGTGACTTAATCTGCTTAAGGGAAGAGAACAAAATAACATTCAAGTTGGCTCCTGGAAGGACAGTTCTCTTGGCAGACAATGGGGTGAGAAAGTGTTCTCTAAACTAAGAGAACAGCACATATAAGGTGGAAAACCAAACAGCCTCTCCAAGAGATGGGGAAAACCAAACAGTCCTGGAGCATGGGGTGCCCGGGATTAGGCTGCAGAGAGTTCATGAAGTCTTGACTATCAGGCTAGGTGTCTGGACTTAATTCTACAGGCGATGGGAGCCAAGAAGGTTTTTAAGCAGAGGGCACAACCAGATTTGTAGGCTAAACAGATGACGCTACTACAATGTCAGTCCAGGCTGGGGAGGTGAAGAGGTGGGAGGCTTCAGCAAAAACTCTGACCAGAAAGGGGCAGCTTCAGGGCACATTAAGGAAACAAGAGGCATCTGAAGATCCTGGATGTCGAAGAACGCAAAAGGAATCAGAGGGTGCCCCGCTAAAGTGGACGCAGGTGCCACTCACTTCCATCAGGCGGAAGGAAAGGGGGCGCTGGCTTGGGGCCAAACACAATAGCCAGTCCCACCTGCTGCGTGCCAGAGGTCACAACCATTAGAGGAAGTGTAAGGCGGTATCAAATCTGCTATGTTTGTCGAGGCGGTCAGTAGAGGCTGGAGCACTATTTTTAAAGTCAGGCTTTAAGCTCAGGCCCTTTTCACTTCTTGCCAGGGCCTGAGAACCCTCTATCCCTCCCTCTGTGGTCTCCAGACCCTTATAGGACTCTCCCACCTCCAGAACCTCTCTCGGTCTCCTCACCTACAGACCTTTCTACGACCCTCCTCACTCCCCCGGCCTTCTATGTCCCCGCTCATCCCCGACCCCTCTGTGACCCTTCCCATCTCCGGAAGCTTCATCCTCTGGCCGCCCCTCATCCCCACCCCCCACAGAAAAGCTTCTTTCTCCCCTCTCACCTTCCCTGGCCCCCTGGGACACCACCACCTCCTAAGCCTCCAACTCAGAGCCTGAGTCTCAGCTGCCCCCGCCCCGCCACCCGGACTCACCCACCGAGACACCCACTTCACAACAGGGCGGAAGTGCTCCTAGCTTCGCGCACGGAATGCTGGGACGCGGAGTCCGAACCGCGCCACCCCAGGAATGGAGCGTCTGAGACTACAACTCCCAGAAGGAACCGCGCGAACGCCGGAACAAATCGGAAAAGGGTCCATTCGTGGGGGCGGAGCCTGTCGCGACCCCGGGCCTTTCCACAGGCTCCGAGATCATGGCCCTGCCCAGTGGGCGGGGCACTCAAAGCGAAGGGGCGGGGGCTGCTGCAGGAAAAATACGGGAGCCGTGGGCTGGGAGAGGTCACAGCAGAAACTGGAAGAAATAAAGACAGAGAGTGACCGGTGGAGCGGAGAGAGTTGGGCAATTGTAGGTTCAATTTCCAGCTCACAGTTAAGCCACGTGATTTTGGCTCGGTGATGAACCTCGCGTTCTTCACCTGTAAAGTGAGGATAATAGCATCCGTTCGCCGGGTTTTTGTGAGGTTTCCATGAGATAATACAACTAAGACGATTAAACCAGGGCCCGGGTCCTAATAATACACAGCGAGTGTTAGCTATTATTATGTAAATCATTACAGAGCTTGGCACTTCGTGGATGTTGGAAAAAATGTTAGTCATTATTTGAATAATGATAATCAGAATAATTTCAATATAAATGCAGTTGCTTTGTACCATTATGAATACTTCGTGATATGAGCGGTCTAATATGGGGTTGAACACGTGGGTTTTGCAGTCAGGCATGGCTCCAAATCCCAGCCCAACTGTGTGGCCTCGAATGTATTACTGCGTGTCTTTTGTGTTAGGTTTTCGCATCTGTAAAATACAACGCAGGCTGTTGTGAAGATGAAATTGAGGTAACGCAGGTAAAGCATGGCCTCTGGAATCAAGTTGCTAGCGTCTCAAACGTCTTTCAAATACAGGTTGTAGGCTTTGCCACTCACTAGTTGTAAAACCTCAGGCAAATGACTCAACTGCTTTGTGCCTCAGTTTCCTTATTTGTAAAATGGGAATTATAACGGCATCTACCTAATCGTTTGTGAGAGGAATAAATCGGGGAAAGTTTGTGAAGGACTTGGCACATGCCGGTCAGAAGGAGTTTAATAATCATTAGCTATTATTATTTTTACTAATGGGTATGAGACTTTGGGGAAAGTAATAGTACCTAGCAATATGGCAAGTGCTCAGGTCATGTTAGGGGAATTCTATATTTTAGTTTTAAAGGCCCAGTTCCTCCTCATGTTCAAAGTGAAACATGTTCCAACTTATTCATGGTTGAGAACTCACATGATTGTGCTCAGTGAACCTTATGGTGACCTCTATACCACTCCTTGCTATTGAAGTCTTACAACAGCCCCATGAGGCTGGAGGAAATGGGGGCTTACACAGATGAAGTGACTTGCTCAAGATCACATGGTAAATGTCAGGCTGGAATTTGAACCACTGGCCTTGACTCCAAAGTTTTCTTCTGGGCTCCACACTGCATCAGGAAAAGACCACGGTTGGAGTAAGGTGGGGGTTGAGTAGAGAGAGAGACGGAGTATCAGACACTTGAGAGAGCATCAGGATCTGAAGCTGGAAGGGCAGATCTGCTGTTCAGAGGATGGCCACTTCAGGACCATCTGCTGGGAGAAAGGCCTGGTGAGGTTGTACAGAGAGAGAAAAACACCATTACAACACAAGAGGGCGTCCCTCACCCTAAATCCAGCCCAGAATTGCTTGATGGTTTCCATTAGCTTTTTTTCTATTTAAAACCTGGCATTTTACAGAGGAGGAAGGCTAAGGCCCTAAGAGGCCGCGTGCTCTCCCCAGGGTCACATAGAAATAATCAACAGCCTGAACCAGACCCCAGTTCATTGCACCACCATCCACCAAGATTTTTTTCTCACCACTGTTGTCTACAAGACCCCCCTTTGTGCTGGGCCAGCACTAGGCTCTAAGGATGCAGAGATGAATCAGATTGGTTCTTGTCCCCAGGACCTGACCTCCAAACTTTCCAGATCGAATTTCCTATTAGTAAATTAGTAATGCTTCCTATTAGTAAAATAGTTTTGAACACACACTCCCAGCATGTATTTATTTACTTATAAATGATACACATACATGTAGTACATATGTAATTACACAGAAAGCTTACCTTTACTGAACACTTATAATGCATTGCTGTCCTGCTCCCAGTGCTGTATATGTATTAGTTCACTTTACCCTCACAAAACCCTATGAGCAAGAGTCTGATAAAATCCCATATTACAGAAGAGGAAACTGAGGAACAGAGGTTAAGTAATGTAAAACCATATAGCTAAAAAGCAGGCAATCCAGCTTCAGGATAAAATGAGATTGAAAAACAGAAATATAAGTCTTGTGCACACCTCTTTGAAGACCAGTGCTTGAGGGGCCCCAGACCGGTGCAGATGAGTACAGTGTGATCACTACTTTGAGAAAGGGAAGTGTAGGAAGCTATGGGACCCAGAGGCAGCAGCTTACCTAGCCTGGGAGGTCGGGAATGGCTTCTGGAAAAAGTGGTGCCTAAGCTAAATCTTAAAAGATATGTAGTAGTTCCCCTGGAGGAGAGAAATTGGGGGAAATTGTGTTTCTGGGCGAAGGAGCAGTGCACGCAAAGGCCCAGGGGCAAGAGTGCATGGTGTTCTGGGAGCTCCAAGTAGTTCAGCATTGCCGGACACTGAGTGCCAAGGGGGTGGATTTCTCCTCCCAGTGTTGTACTGAAGCTCAAATAAGACCATAGGTATGACCATGCCTTTGTGTCTTTGCTGAGGGAACAGGCAATCAGTCTGCTCCCTCCTGGGCAGCATCCCAGTTTTTTAGTCCTCAGCTGCCAATTCCTCTATACCCAGATGGCAAAAGGGGCCCCTCTACCCCTTGAAGATCTGATTGAACTTGGCCTAGACTCCATTCCACAGCTGAGCACTACACACAGCCCTCCCTCCTTCCCCAAAGCCTCCATGAATTTCCAACTTTATTTCCTCTGAACTACAGTTTCCATGACCCCAGCCCCTTTGCCTCCTCCCTCCTATGGATTTCCACTGAAAACAAAAAGTCCAATTAAGTCAAGCATTTCATGGATTTAGTAAATTTACTAAGGATTTGGAGATCTTAAGATCACATCACATACCGCACGGCCACCTGCCAGCTCCCAATTTTCTCATCCCAAGGCTCATCAAGAACCTTCCCAAAGCCTGTGTTCCCCAGATCACCAGCTGATCCTCCCAACACATGCAACACCCCCACCTCCCACCAGAAGCTGGGTTCAGTCTCATGCACCCACCCGTACCCACTATCTCCCTGCCAGGCTGGCTTGCTTTTCCTATCCCCTCCTCCAGTATACACACAACCCACTGAGCCCAACCCAGGCTGCCCTAGACTGCTCCCCAGCCAAGCCTAGAAGCCTTCCCTCCTTTCATCCTCCCTGGGTCACACACAAAAGTCCCCTCTGCAGAGCTGCCAGGCCAGCCCACGGTAGCCAGGGAGGTGCTAGTGGGAGACAGGCTCCAGGAAGACCAGCAGCAGCGCTGGGGGGTGGGGGAGCTGCCAGCTGGAGGAAGGTAACCAGGTGGCGCTCCAAGAGGCCATGTGGGGTATGCAGGAGCTGGTAACTCAGCTCGCAGTGGGGCCCAGCTGCTTGTCGTGTTATCAGCCACATTGCCAGCCACATCCTTGCCTGTCTCACCAATCCCTCTTGGACACCCAGCCCTGGTCTTACTGGGATGCAAACACAATATAGAGGAACCTCTTACCCTCGCCCTTCCAACCCCTGGACCCACCAGCCAGGCCCTGAACAAGGCTGGAGACAAGAATCTAGGGCATTCTGGCTTTGTGTAGGAGGAGCTAAGAGATCAGCAGAAGCTGCAGGCAGAGTGACCCCAAAAGAGTTCCAACCCCAAAGTTTTAGGAAAGTGTCTCCAGAGAAAAGAGAAAAGGGGATTTTGCGGGGTGGCCCCCAGCTTCTGGCAAGCACAGCTGGTGTGATACAATATGCACGCATGTTCTGGGGGATCCACTCAAGCCAGGGTCCCACCAGGCACTGGCACATGGGCAGGCCAAGGAAGCACCTAGAATATACACATACTAGGGTATCTGAGGACTGTGCTCTTGGAGGTTGCCACCCAGCACAAGGCCTGTCTCAGCCCAGCACCAGACCTAGAGAATGCCCAGGTTCTGGAAAGCAGCAGCAGACAGTGTCTCTGGCCCCATTTTGACCAGACGAAGTAGCTCAAGCCTGAGTAGCCTGCCTACCGACTCCTCAAGCCACCCTGGGAAGGGCCTCCCATAGACGGGGCAGCCCCATGACACAGCAGGCCCCGGGCTGTGCCTATCCACCCAGACCACAGATACTGGAGCCTGGCGAGCTGCCAGAGGAAGAAATTAGAGGCACTCTGGGAGCACAAAGACCTCAAGGATGGCCAAGCAGAGAGAGTTGGCCAAGAGCGGGAAAGATCTTGGCGATATTCTGGGTCCCCAGCTGCAGTGCCTCGCCTTTGAGAATCAGGGTTTGCAAGAGTGAAAAGACAAGAGAAGCCAGCTTCGAAAACTTCCTGTCTGAGACTGCACAGTGCTCCTACTGGTCAGCCTCTTGGGCAGGGACAACTCTACCCAAGGGGAACTATGATCTCAAGCTATGCAGACTCTCTAGGCCCTGGAAGTCCAAGGCCAGGCTCAGCACCATGCGGGTATCAAGCAGGTTTAGGGGGATCAGTGTGCTCCGGGGAGCCTACCAGCCCTGGTTTGGGGCTGCCAGTGAATTCTGGCCAAGTCTGATATCTCCCGCCTCCTTAGGCCCTGGAATACTTGGCCCCCCAAATAATCAGCCAGCTTCCCTGAAGTAGCAGCTTCCCAGGAGAAATCGGCTAGGTGTGGGGTATGCACCCAATTTTTGGACAGATCCAGGGTCCTGTTTCATTCATGCACAGCATGACACCCACCATTGGTTGCCACTCGGGTTCAGTCTCTGAAGCCTGGGCATGGCAGCCAGGAAACCTAGTTAGATGGCATTAAACCCGCTTAAACCACTCTTAAGACCCAAACCCTTCAGGCTATGGCAGGAAGCCAGGGCCTCCAGAGCTGTGCCCCATGAGATGGGAGCCCAGATTCAGCTCCTGTAACTCAAAATGGGCAGCTGCCCGGCAGGTTGTTCGGCTATGCTGGTGTTTATCGCAGATAGGGTGTCCGGTCTCAGCAGCCTCAGTCCCACCACCGCAAGCTGCCCCTATCTTTATGTGATCCAGACACTGAGTCCCCAGCTGGAGGTCCCAGAGGGTCCCAGGACTGGCCATTTTCAGCCAGCTGGTGAATGACAGGTCCAATATGTCCAAGACCCAAGCATCACGAGAGGAGAGGCCAAGTACCAGATCTGGGAACATGTCAGCCAGCTCCCCCACATTCTGAGAGCCCCTCTACTTGGCAGCCAGCTGCCTAGACTGGAAGGCAACTGAACACCCATGTTCCCATGTAGGCAGGGGCCTAAGAAAACAAGGTGCTGGAAGAAGCTCAGGTTGCCCAAGATGTCAGGGGTAGAAAGGGGGAATAAGTTTAGGGGGCCAGTGAAAAGGCTGCTGCAGCTGCCCCAAGCCCCCGGGGAGCTCCTGGTAGAAGCTAGGTGAGATGCAGACTCTGCCCCAGGACCTGAACTCGGGGAAGTGGCAGAAGGTGTCTGGGCGTGGGACAGAAGTAGAACCAGTGAGACAGAGTCCCTCCACTCTCTGTGGCACAGCCTCCACAAGCCTCCCTGCAAGGAGGGGCAGGCTGGAGTCCAAGCAACAGATCAGGGAGAAGCAGGAGACCAGAAGGGGCCAGGAGCCTTCCATTACAGGCAGCTGGATCAGTCCAGCCTGCAGTCAGAGGAAGGGACAGGAGTGCTCACCCATCTCAGCACCGAGCCTGGCCTGCAGAGAGGCAGAATAAGGACCCCACTCTCTGCCCTCCTCCTTTTTCCGGAGGGGAGCCCAGACCCCACCCTCTCCCTCCACACACACACATCCAGTAGTCACAGCTCTGACAGGGTACACAGCCTCCAGGGGACCCAGGAGGCTCCGGAAGCAGAGTCAGAGGACCTCAATGCTTCCAAACCGCACAACTTCTGGAAGGGTGGGACCAGCTTCAGAGATGCTTGGAGCCCAAGATGCAAGGGTCGGGGAAAGGCAGAAGTACACTTGTGGGAGGAGGAAACCTGCTCTCACTTTTCTGCTGTGAGCAAGCAAGCAGTGTTTCTGAGCACAGGATTTGGGGCTGGTGGTCCAGGATCCCACTCTGCCATTGTCCTTCAGCACGGAGCACATCAACTTGAACTTGAGTTTCTTCCTCAGCATGCCAGGTGTACTGTTATCTGCTTCACGGGATTGCAGGGGAGGCATATGGCTGGCAGAACGGGGTTTCCCTCCTCAATACTCCCTTCTACTACTTCCTCTCCTTTCTCTAATGGAAAGGAAATCCTGAGTAAAAATCAGGATTTTTTTAAAGATTTATTTATTTATTTATTTGAGAGAAAGTTGGGGGTTGGCAGAGGGGGAGGGAGAGAGAGTCATAAGCACACTCTGAGCGTGGAACCTGACACAGGGCTCAGTCTCATGACCTGGAGATCACAACCTGAGCCGAAACCAAGAGTCAGCCGCTTAACCGACTGTGCCACCAGGCACCCCAAGTAAATCAGGATTTTAAAATGCAGGTGGTTTTTTAAGCAAAATGATGCCTTCATAAACATCTTGTAATGCTCCATGTGGAAGATCCCCCAAAGCCCAAGATTTATCCAAGAAGACCAAAGGGATCCATTCCTGCCCTTCCATACTGGGGTTGGGAAGAACGGTCTTCAAGGTCTTGACCTTGATGTGCACTACCAAGATGAAGTCGGGACTCCAGAGGAGAGCAGAAAAAGAAAACAGAGCTTTATGATGATCTCAAACAATGCAGTAAACTATTCAATAGAACTCAATCTGATCATGATTTATAAAAAATAATAAACTCAGAGAGAAGAAAAATGCCTTGACTTCTAAAAGGATATTTACCCCAGATCCATAATACATATAATTCTTTTTTTTTTTAAGATTTTATTTATTTATTTGACAGACAGAGATCACAAGTAGGCAAAGAGGCAGGCAGAGAAAGAGGAGGAAGCAGGCTCCCCGCCGAGCAGAGAGCCCTATTCGAGGCTCGATCCCAGGACCCTGAGATCATGACCTGATCCGAAGGCAGAGGCTTTAACCCACTGAACAACCCAGGCGCCCCAATACATACAATTCTTAACAGTGAACCATCTGTTGCATTCAACTTAAAGCCAGGAATGAGACAACTATGATTACTTGCGTTCAACATAATAATAGAGGCCTTAGCCAGGAGAATAAGAAAGAAAAAGAACAAATGAAATTTATAAAATCATAAGTATTTTAAGAAGCAAAAGGGTCACCATATATAAGATGCTGTGATTGCCTACATAGGAATTCCAAGAATTTCTAGGAACAAAGTATTAAAACTAAAGAATGTTCAACAAGGGTACTAGATACTAGATACCTAAAGAAAAAATAAAACAACAACAACCAAAAAACCTTTCTAATACACCAGTGCACTACTGAGAGTCTTAACAGGAAACAGCACATTCAAATTGCTGTTTTTCTGAGGGATTTGTGTGTCAAGAGACTAATTACAAGCCTGTTAGCTGGGATTCAGGGTACCACAAGGGGTAGCGCGGGACCCAGAGCTGGCAAACACAGGAGCTGTCCTCACACCAAGAAGTGAAGGCAACTAAATTTCATCAGATCTAAGATGCTTATTTTTTTCATTTTTTTAACACTTTTAAAACAGGGCTGTGTCCTACAGTTAATGACATCTTGCTATTGCTGGTAACCAGGCAACGTTGATGATATGGTGACTATTGCCTGTGCATATTACATACTTGATGATAGCCGTTCATATTATTAACACTGCAACTGAGTCATGGACATTGTTGATACTACCCATTCTGGTTTGGTTGTGTTTTGCTCTTTTTCAAGATTTTATTTATTTACTCATGAGATACAGGGAGAGAGAGAGAGAGACAGAGCCAGAAGGAGAAGCAGGCTCCCCGCTGAATAAGAAGCCCCATATGGGACTAGAACCCAGGGCCCTGGGATCATGACCTGAGCCGAAGGCAGATGTTTAACTGACTGAGCCACCCAGGCGCCCCTGGGTGTGCTTTACAATGTCTTCAGAAATATTACACTGTAATTCCACATTGAAATGAAGCATTATCGTAGCTGCAAGAAGAGCATGGAAAGAAAACAATGGGGTGCATATTCTCTGTTGGAGAAATCAAGTGGGAGGAGCTCAGAGGAGGACTATTAATATGAAGGAGTTTGAGGCATAATCAATCAATCTTTCTTTTATTTTGATTTTTTGTGTGTACAAAAGTTAGGTAAGATAAAAATCTCTGTCTAAATGCATATACAGTAGCTCTAACTTACAAGTGATGAGAAGTCATTGTGTCACCATTTAACTGGATCATTTTCCTTAATGGAACATAAAATAATGGTTTGTTCAATGACTGATTCTTAGAGTCAGTCAAATGCGGTAATTTAACTATTTTACGCTAATTTTTCTCTTCTTTCCTTTCCCTCATCATTAAATAGTATGTTGGTGGTGGTGAATTTTACAATTTCTTGCTCAGATCGTAGAATTTTGAGACAAGACAGTAGTCATCAGAGGAGGCACCCTACCCCACAGCTCATGGACTGGCAGCTGGATATAATTACTCACAAGATTTAGAATGATTCCTTTGGGGATGAGTAACTCACTATAGGTTTTTCAAAAGATGATTTGTGGTATTATAGTTGATGGAAGCTTTTATTTGAAGTGTAAGTATTGGAAAGGGGGGTCAGGTCAATGGACAAGCCAAGGGGTAGACTGTAGGGGGCATTGGTTATTCATTTAGCATCTGAACTCTTTCTAGGCATGTAAGTAACCATGTCCATCTTGCCACTAGTAAACGCTATTGCTTGGGGTCTGTTCTCTAGGATGCTGGAAGCGCTGCTGAACCAGGGAGCTCATGCCAACTGCAGCTTCCTATAACCATCCCCAGTCTTACAGAGCACAGTCACAACAGGGTGTTTCAAAGATGACAGTGTTAATGCTCCCTAATACATTTCTCAATGCTTTCAGAAAGGGATTGTCTCCTGGGTCCATTCTGGGAATACAGTTAGTGAGTGGGGCACACAGGGCACACGGAAATGTGCACAATATTTCAAACCCCCCCCCATTTGACATGAAGGAATTTATGGCATCTTAGCTTTGTTTGGTAGACCACTGGTTAGTCCGAGGTCTAGTCAGCCAACAAAGTGAACAAATTAGAACACTTCTGGCTACTCAAAACTAGTCTATTGAAATCAAAACCTCTGGTAGGTGCATCTACATCAATACATTCAGTACAATCCAAAATCATGTTGCTTCTTCCTTGGCCCAGCATACCCTCGGCGTCTGTTTCCATGTGCATTCTCTAGATTTGCCCAATGTAAATGAGCAGAACGCTACCATGATTTGGCTCTCCCCTTGGGTTTACTTTGTAATTGCCTCTTAGGTAGACTGGAGTCCGATGCCAGCTATCCATCTCTGAACTGTGGAGAAGATGGTTTTCCATTTGTACCACAACCGGGCCTGCTTCTCAGATCCATTCCCCTCCCTCTCCTCCTCTGCTCCACATCACTGGCAAGCCAACGCCTGCAAGGCGTATTTGTGACTTCTCTGGGAGTAAGGGGTTGGAGGGCGGGATGTTTTCCCCTCCCTCTCTGTCGGTGGCAGCTTCAACATCAGTTGCAAGTCTTCCTATGGTTCCAACTCCTGCAGGATAGATAGGCCTGCCGTATTTCCAGCAACTACTGGTGGGCTCTGGGCCCTGGTTTCCAGTAATACCACCTCTTCCCCTTCTTCCTGCATCTGCAAGAAATTTGAGATTCTTTTTTTTTAAGATTTTATTTATTTATTTGACAGAGAGAGACACAATGAGAGAGGGAACACAAGCAGGGGAAGTGGGAGAGGGAGAAGCAGGCTTCCCGCTGAGCAGAGAGCCTGATGCAGGGCTCGATCCCATTCCCCTGGGATCATGACCAGAACCGAAAGCAAACGCTTAATGACTGAGCCACCCATGCACCCTGAAATTTGAGATTCTTCAATCACAGTCATAAAACATCCTTAGCTTTTAGGCCGACAACTGGGCTGAGTAGTTAAGATATGAGTTTGAAGGGGCACCTGGGTGGCTCAGTGGGTTAAAGCCTCTTGCTTCAGCTCAGGTCATGATCTCAGGATCCTGGGATCGAGCCCCGCATCGGGCTCTCTGCTCAGCGGGGAGCCTGCTTCCCTTCCTGTCTCTGCCTGCCTCTCTGCCTACTTGTGATATCTCTATCTGTCAAATAAATAAATAAAATCTCTAAAAAAAAAAGATATGAGCTTGAAGTCTCTGGGACCCTCCTACTGCACTATGACTTGGCCACTCAGCCTCTAGAGCCTTGCTTTCAATGGGCACTTTATTCCAGGGTACTGGAACTTTTCATGTAATTGACTGCTTCCCCAGTGCATGTCTGACCTCTCAGAGTCCTTTGACCTAAAGCTGGGTTTTTACTATGCTTGGTCCCACTTCTGCGGCTGCTGGGGCTAGCTTGCACTGCCCACCCTCCAGAAATTAGATGCTAGAGCTGCTGCTCCCTCTACCCTATTACCAAAAAAAGGATTCTACCTTAGTTTCCCTTTGTTATGGTTTCCAGATCTGGAAAGGCCCTGTGGGTTCATCTAATCTTACACCTTCCTTTTCAGATAAGGAAACTGAGACCCAGCGTGGGGAAAAGGATTTTCCAGGGCCCAGTGGAGAGCAGCTGGCAGAGTAGGATCAGAACCCAGAATCAGGCCAGGGGAGGCTGGTGGGACAGAGGGAGTCTTCATGGCAACAAGAGGTCTCCCTCCCACACACACCCCTGCATAGGCACTGCTGTCCTCTGGGAGGACAGGCTCCTAATGCACCCAAGTGACCGCCTTCTCTGTTAGTTGTTAACTGGTCAGCAAATATAATTTCAGAATTATAAAATCAGAACCAGCTGCGTAAGCAATTCAGGTGACATCCCTGAAACTGTAAATAAAAAGAAGAGAGGTATGATAGCTCCGCCATCACCAAATCAAATGGCTTTTGCCTGCCTGAGTTCACTTCAGTTCTTGTCCCAGCTTTAAATGCTTTTCCTGTAACCACCACTTCTTACACTATGTGCCGGGCATCGTGAGAAGTACATTAAACAATAGCAGCCCAGAAATGTTTTATTTCCCAGAATGCCTGCTTTCTTGGACTACCTAGAATTCCTTTTGATAATAAAAATAACTAACATTTGTTGAGATTGTACTGTGCCAGACACGATGCTCTTATGACCCAGTTTCTGTGTACTTTTCCCTCATGTTCTCCAGATGGAGAAATGTGGCCCAAGGAATTTCATTGGCCTCTCCAAGGGCTGTCCTTGAGGTAATTCTTTCTTCCTCTGTAAAAAGGTGAGAATGTGGGGGCACCTGGGTGGCTCATTCAGTTAACCATTTGCCTTTTGCTCAGGTCATGGGATCGAACCCTGTCCTCAGGCTCTCTGCTCAGTGGAGGGTCTGCTCTCCCTCTCCTTCCCTCCCCCTTCTCTCCCCTCCCCCTGCTTTGCTCGTGTGCATGCTCGCTCTCTCTCTCACGCTCTCTCTCTCTCTCTTTCACTCAAATACATAAATAAAATCTTTTTTTAAATTTGGCAATGATTAAAATTTCAAAAAGAGGTGAGAATGTCCTAGTTACTACCTCCCCATTTGAGTTTTCAGGGACTGCAGGCGTTTTTGACTGAGTTCCTTTGTTATTACTGCCTTTGTGGCTTTGGTGTTTTCCAGGTGTAATTCCTGGGAGCCCTGGGTAAAGGATGGCCTTGTTTCTTGTTATTTCAGACATCACAAGGACAGACAAAGGAGTCCAAACAAGGGCTACAGAAGAAGGACAGATACATTGACATACAGAATGAATGGGAACCCAGTGGGGGAAGCTGGGCAGAGCCTCTGGGCAAGAGCTCCCTGTGGGCTGGTGGCAGCTGGGGGGGGGGGGTCCTGCTGGGGAGGGGAAAGAGGCTACCCAAGAGTGTCCTGGGGAATGTTATTGTCTTAGTAGGGGCTCTTTTTGTGTCCAGGAACAGAAATCAACTCCCCTGGCACAATTTTTAGGGAAGATGTGGAGGTAGCTCATGGAATCCTCAATCAGCCAGCCCTGGGGAAGGACTGAAGCCAGGGAGTGGGACAATCAGAGACCTGCCAGTAGTTTCTCTCCCATCTCTGCAACTTTCCATTCTCTCCTGAGCAGCCGTGTGTACTTCTGGGCCTTCACAGCTGATGCGACCACCCCATCCAAGGAACACCAGGCTGAACTAAACCAAAGGCTGGCTTTGGAGGGTGCAGAAGCCCTACACCTCCCTGGTCTGGTCATGTTTATCCCTCCCACCCCTTCCTGCCTCCTACCACATCTGCTTGAGGTCCCTCCCTGCTGCTTATTTTGATCCCTCTCCCCACCCCACCTGCCCCACTCCACCCCCACCCCCAGATCTACTGTGGGAGCCCTGAGGGAAGAGAAGATAGCATCTTCCTTCCTTGGAGACCACTGAGAAATCCCTCTCCATATGGCTCCCTGATGTGTTGGGAGCATGCTGGGATGCTCTGCTTGGACATAAATGGGTTTCTTTATAGCTCTGGGGAGAGAAGCAAATGGTCTCTTGCTCAGGGGAGCAGCAAAGCAAACCACTATTCCATTCCCAAAGAGAGCTTGCATGTTGGGCTATATGGGGCCATTGGGTCCTGGTTTCTCAGTGCTCCCTCCCCTTCTGGCCCACAGATTTCATTATTTAGACAATCTTCTTAGTTGACAATGTGTGCAAGCCCTATTAGACAGGGGCCCACAGCTATGGTGAGTCTGATATGGGTACAGAGGCCAAGGGGGCAGAGTTTCTGCCTTTGAGAGGCTCGTGGTAGGTGACAGACCCATGAAAAGAGAAATGACCCAGATGTCCTCTTGCATCTCCTGCCTTGAGTCCTCAGTTCTCTTTAATGAGTAAGCAGCAACAATCTGAGCTCTCAATCTTCAAAGACTAGGAAATCTGATCTCTTTCCAGGTTGCCTGTCCCAAGCATCTCTGAGAATTCTCATATATTCTACCCATTCATTGTGGTTATTCCTTGTCACTGGACCCTGGGTCTGAACACTGGCAGGGCATGCCCTCAGGAGAGCTGCTCTCCCCAGGCCCCTGCTTCCCATACAACATTGCCTAACATAGGCCTATTCCCAGGGAAACACCAAACTCCCTCCTCTCCTCTCCTGTCCTTCCCTGGGTGATCTCACCCAGTCCCATGGCTTTTAAATACCATCTGTCATATTTGCCCATGACTTTACAAATCCGTATCACCACCAGTGACCTCTCCCCTGAGCTCCAACCTCTTATATCCAACTATCTATTTGTCATCTTCACTTGGAAGTCAAATAGGCAATTGGAACTCAATTTAACCAAAACAAACTCCTAATATCCTGCCCTGCCATGCCTGCTCCCCTCCAAGTGTCTCCATTTCAGGGACAACTCTGCACACAGCATGACACTGTCCACTTAGTTGCTGGACCTACGAATCTGAAAGTCATTCCTCATTCCTCCCTTTGCTCAATCCCAGCAGCTGGCCCTGGGGATGCCACCTCAGAACCTATCCCGCATCTGCCCACTGCTTTCCATCTCTTGTATAGATGATGGCAATGATACCCTGACTCTGACTGCTTTCACTCTTGCCCTCAGCAGCCCAGCTTCCACACAGAATCCAGAGTGAGCTTCTAAAAGTATAAACCAAGTCATATCACTCTCCTGATTAAGCTCTTCAATGGCTACTCACAATTTTTTAGAGAGGGGAAGAGAGAGAAAGAGGGAGGGGCAAAGGGACAGGGAGAGAGAATCTCAAGCAGGCTGTACACCCAGCACAGAGCCCATGTGGGGCTCGATCTCAGTACCCTGAGATCATGACCTGAGCCAAAATCAAGAGCTGGATGCTTAACAGACTGAACCACCCAGGCACCCCTCTTATAGAATAAAAACTTAATTTCTTACTCTGACCGACAATGGCCTCCTTGAACTGGTCCTTGCCTGCCTCTTGCCATCACTGAATACTATCCATATAACTCCCACTCTTGCTCCCCCCACTCTTGCTCCCCCTATTCCTCTCCCCCTCTTTAGAAAGGGAAAGGGAGCCACACTTGGCCTTCTCTCTATTCATCAGAAGGACCAGGCCCATCTCCACCAAAGGATCTTTGCAAGAGCCATTTCCTTTGCCTGGTGAGCTCTACCTCACCATTGAGGACCTGTGTGTGTGTGTGTGTGTGTGTGTGTGTGTGTGTGTGTGTGTGTTTACTAACCATGAGTTAATCCTACAAAACTAATGGCTTTGCATATGGGTTATCACTTTAGAAAGTTTTTGCCTAAGACAAAACAATTCTCCTAGGCCATTAACAGGTTCTGTTCTCCCATCATATTTTCATAGCAGATAACATGGCTTTGAGCAAAACACTTTGAAGTCTTTCCAACATTAAAAAAAAAAAAATTCCATAATTTGGGAAGAAGAAGAAGCAGCAGCAACTGGAGGAGGGAGAAGAAATAGAATCTAAGACCAAATCATTACGTGAGGTTAAAGGGATCACACTGAAATAATAAGAGCTATATTACTAGAACACACAAGCCATGGCTTTTAGAAAGATAAGGAGAAGTTAATAGAAGGAAAATGGTAGTTTTCAGTTATTCGCCCAACAAATGTTAGACGGCTATGTGCTAGGCACTGTCCTAAATGGTAACAAGTAAGTGGTAAACAAAACATATAACACCTCTGAGTTGTGGAACTCCCTTCTAATGGGAGGGATGGGTTTGCAATTTTAAATAGCATGGTCCAGGAAGACCACCTCTAATGAGGTGACATTTGAGCAGAAGCTTAAAGAATGGGAGAGAGATCCATGCAGCCCTCGGGAGACAAGCACTCAAGGCAAGTGGAACTCCCTTCTAATGGGAGGGATGGGTTTGCAATTTTAAACAGCATGATCCAGGAAGACCACCTCTAATGAAGTGACATTTGAGCAGAAGCTTAAAGAATGGGAGAGAGATCCATGCGGCCCTTGGGAGACAAGCACTCAAGGCAAGAGCAAGTGCGAAGGCCTGAGGTAGAAGTAGGTCTGACCTGTTAGAAGAAAAGCCAGGAGGCCAAGATGGCTGAAGTGGAATGAGCTGAGGAGACTGTAGGAGATGATGCCAGAGAGGTCATTGTAAGAACCTTAGCAGCACTCAGTGAGATGAGGGGTCAGTGTAGGTCTTTCAGAAAAGGGATGAGAATCTCATTTCTATATAAAAAGAATGATTGAGGCTGCCATGATGAGAGCAGAATGACTGAGGGTAGGAGTGAGAATGTGAGAACAGAAGCATAGGGACAAGCAAGGAGCTACTACAAAATTTCAGATGTGAGATGACGTCATCTTGGACCATGATGTCCAACCTGGGGGAGGAAGGAAAGATGTGATTAGATTTCGACCACACTTGGAAGGCAGAACTTGCAGCATTGACTCATGGGTTTGAGGAGGGATGTGAGAGAAAAGAAAGTCAAGGATGACACCAAGACTGTGGGAGAACAGGTTTAGGGAAGTTAAGAGTTCAATTTTTGAAATGTTGAGTTTAACATGACTATGAGATGGTCTAGTAGTGACAGCAAGTAATGCCAAGTAATAGGTGTAGCGTGTGTGTGTGTGTGTGTGTGCAGGTAAATCATAATTAGAACTGGCTCTGTCTCTTGGTGCCTGTGTGATTTCAGCAAGCCACCCAGCTTCTCTGGAACATGACCCAATTGGACCAACTTCTCAGAGAATGGTGTTTTTAAAACATGTCCACAATTTTTTACTCTACTCCAAACCAAAGGTAGAGTCTAATTTCCCTCCCTTTGCATATAAGACCTTAGTGACCAGAACTAACAAGTCAAATGCACAAGTGATGCAATGTGATTTCCAAGGCTATGTTAGAAAAGCTTCCGCCTTGTCCTCACTCTGGGGACACTCACCCTTGGAACCTAGCCACTCTGTTCGGGCCACGAGCAGAGGCCACACAGGTCTTCCAAGGCACAGTCTCTGCTAATGTCCCAGCATCCATTGCCAGACATGTGAGTGACAGGGCCTTCAGATGATTCCAGCTGTCCCTGCTGATGGCGAGTGGGACAGACGAGCTGTTCTCGCCAAGCGCTGCCCAAATTACGGGTCTGTGAGCAAAATGACTATGCTTGTTTGGGGTCGCTGTGTTATGCAGTGATAGAGAGCTAAAACAGCAGGAAGTTGTGAAAGTATTTTGTACACGGGAAAGCCATCCGTAGAAAAGGATCATTAGTCGTAGACATCCTGAGCTCATCTCATGGCTCCAGCTACGAGTCTTTCTGAGCCGGCTGTCATCTCAGGCCAGACTCTGACCCCTTCCAGCAGCCGGTAGCATCGCCCATGATACCCCACAGCCGTCGCCTGGCTTTAAGCCCCCTCTCACACCCCGCCTCCATCAGCTGCCCCCTTTGGTCCCACCCCGTGGAACCCCTTCAACACACACTATCCAGCTATATCTCTGTGCTTTTTCGCATACTTTCCTTCTGGCCAAACAGCCTTTTCCTCCTTGGGCTGCAGGAACTTACTTCATCCAATCTTATCCAAACCAGGACCCCAAACTTTCTCATGGGGAAAAGCTCCTTCCCATGTCTCTACAGAGGTCTGAAGGCCTCTTGCTCCAAAATGCAAAACCCAGTGCCTCTCAGCAATACAGTCCCAGTGGAATGAGGTAGAAGGGGGCCACCACCACCCACCAATGGAGAGGGGAGGAGCTGGAGCAATCAGTGTGAGTTTGGTGCCATAATTTTGGAGTGATTGGGCGGTCTCCAGCTCCCTATAAAGTGTATCCACCAACTTGTATTGGTTCCCAAACATACCTCATTCGAGTTCAAGGACAAGTCCTTTCCCACAGCAGCCCTGCAGTTCTGCTGATCCTCTCCACACTCCCACTGAACTGACCCATCCTTCAGAGCCTGATTCCACAGTCGTTCCTGCCAGGCACAGCTGTTGTGGGCCACTGCCCAGCCTGCTGGATGGCCAGCACAGCACGCACTGCAGCCGATCATCTGTTGGGGGAATAAGGGAAAACTGCAACTGTGCTTTGTGAACATCTTCCTAGATTTTGATTTGAAGGTGCCTGGACCTTCCTTCCCTTGGCCCCTAAGGCCCAGCCACACTCTGATCCCCTTAGATGGTGTATAGAGACAGAAGGCTCCTTCCTTTGTGTTACAGGGATAACTTGGATGCTCACAGACCTGGTCAGCCTGCAGGGATGAAAGAGGCCAGGATATCCCTTGGACATACATGTTATATGTACTGCCCCATCCTAATGCAGGTAACTGCTGGGCACAGAATCATCACAAGCTTACTCTGCCCTGGGCATCTGTGGGAGTCCCTGCATTGTCCCATGCATGCTTCCACAGCAGTTAAGGCTACTGCTCAGGCTGTCTCCTCCACTCTGCCCTGGACGTCACATGGGCAGATGCTTACTTTGCAAGGCTGGCCTCTGAATATCTCTTAATATCCTGCCAGACTGCTGGCCAGCATCTGTTTCCCTCATTCTCCCCCTACCTTTTCACTCCTAGGAGGATAGAGAAACTGGTCTCCCCTCTGCTATGTTGCTCCCTTAGCCGAGACTCACTGATGAGTCCGAGGTGACGCATTATTTAGATTCTTGTTCTGTTCTGCCTACATCTGTGGACACACACAGATCCTGGAGCCAGAGCCGTGACCCGTCTGTATCTTTCAGACCCTGAGTTGAGGCTCATTGTTCATTTCAGGTTCCTCTGTGCATTCAGCCGCTAGCCACCAAGTGCCTGGGTTTAAGGGACTATGACAGTAACTTGGTGTCTTAATTTTGCATTGCTGTGTTACGGACTACTGCAGTCTTAGTAGTTTAACACACCATACATTCGTTTACAGTGTTGGAGGTCAGAAGACTACAATGGGAATGCAGGCCCTTCTGGAAGCCCTGAGGGAGAATCCATTTCCATGACTTTTCCAGCTCCTAGAGGCCACCCACATTCTTTGGCTCATGGCCCTACATCGTTCCAACCTCTGCTTCTGTCACCACGCCTCCTTCCCTGACTCTGACCTTCCTGCCTTCCTCTTACAGGGACCTTTGGGATTATATTGGGTCTGTCCACAAAATCCAGGATTTCCTCCCCCATCTCTAAATCCTTAGCTCAATCACATCTGCAAAGTGCCTTTGGCCCCATAAGGAAGGTTATGGGGGATAAAGACACGGGGAGCTGCTATTCTGCCTGCCCCACTGGGTATCCAGCTGAGGGGATTCTATCTGAGGGAAGCATACTCTTGTCCTACAATTTACCCTTAGGCAGTCACCCTTTCCCTCCCAGTTTGCCAAACACACCTGTTCATACCCCAGTCGTGGGCCAAGTTCAAGTTCTTTTCTCAAGAGCTTCCTCAGGGCACCTGGGTGGCTCAGTGGGTTAAAGCCTCTGCCTTCAGCTCAGGTCATGATCTCAGGGTCCTGGGATCGAGTCCCACATCGGGGTGTCTGCTCAGTGGGGAGTCTATTTCCTCCTCTCTCTCTCTCTCTCTTTGCCTGCCTCTCTGCCTACCTGTGATCTCTCTCTCTCTCTGTCAAATAAATAAATAAATTCTTTTTTTTTTTTTTTTAAAGCTTCCTCTTCAACCCCCTTGTAAATCAGACTGGACCTATTTCTCCTTCCTGGGGACCCAATCCTCCCTCAGAGGTAAGGCTCCCAGCTCTCCTGTTAGTGTCACAGAGAGAACTCAGATACTTGGGTAAGAATATGGAGTCCCTGCTACATGTGTATACATCCATGTAGAATCCTGGGAAAGCTTCCTATCTCCTCCCTCTAGGCCACTCTCCACCCATCTCCACTCTGTTCTGTATACCAGGTGACTGACCTCCACGAACCACATCCATGAGTGCTCTTGTCCTCTGGCTACCTGTTGGAGTTCAGCCAATGGGGACTCTGGCAGGAGATGGGAGGGTAGAGGAGAGTGCAGGCAGGGTCTGACTCCCTCCCTGCAGGGCTGCCCTGGAAGGCTGCATTCCTCACTGAAGGTCTCAGCTCCTGCTGGCCCCTGTGGGCTCAGGCAACTGCTCTTGTCCCCCCAGACAAGGCTGTAGGGAGCCAGATTCCACACGCTCTCTTACGGTTTCCCCAAACTCTGCCCACACCTTTGTAAAGACCCTTCATTAAACTTTTCTCAAATTACCCCATTGGAGTGTGTCAACTATTTTTCTGATGGGATTCTGACCGTTCCATTCTCCAAAATGTAACTCAGATGTCCCCAGAGCTTCATGGGCCTAAGGGAATGATCTCATGATAAAATTTAGATCTAAGTGTTGGCAGCTCTGTACCCCCACACCTGACTCACCACACAAACTTAGTTCTCTTTCAACCTTCTAGAATTCTTGAGTCCCAAGGGATTGCTCACAACTGGTCACTCTTTACGTGTCCTCCATGCCTCCTCTGCTCACGCTGTGGTCCAAGGCACTATTGACAGGATGGAGTTTTCCAGTTCTTTTGGGAGCCAGGCTCTCCCTGAGACCCCAGGACTTTCTCCAAGCCAGACTGAGGCGGTTTGGGTAGGCTGCGGATATGCGAGTCAAAGCCACATGACTCCGAATCTGACTTAACTCACACATGTGTGCAGATACCTTCTTTTCGGATCTACTATTTGCCGACACCTCTTTTTGTCACCTGGTTTACTGAGAAAATGGAGCCGTTGGGCAGGAGTTGTGGCAGGAGAGGGGGGGGCACACCCCATCCCACATCCACAAGTATAACCACTTCATCATTCGCCCTCGCCACTTTCCTCATCTCAGAAGACACATTTCTCTTTCTGGTTAAGCCTCATCTCTGCATCTTTGCTCTTGGCCCCACCCCCTCCCGTCTGCTCGGATGGCTGTCTCTAACACATGGAGCTAATTCCTCTTTCCGCATCTTGGAACTCTCCTCACGGAAATACTTCTGGTCGCCTGTACCTGTTCTTGGAGTTTTCCCAACATGAAGAAGAAGGAGGAGGAGGAGGAGGCAACACCCTCCTTTGTTCTAGAGTTGGCTATTTCTGCCTCCTCCAGGTTACCCAAAAGAGCTACCTTATACTTCTAGCTCCATATCCTCATTCCTCATCCTCAACCCACTACAATTTCACTCCTGCCTTTCTGGAGCCAAGGAACTTCTTTTTTTTTTTTTTTATAAGATTTTATTTATTTATTTGATGGAGAGAGAGATCACAATTAGACAGTGAGGCAGGCAGAGAGAGAGAGGGAAGCAGGCTCCCTGCTGAGCAGAGAGCCTGATGTGGGGCTCAATCCCAGGACCCTGAGACCATGACCTAAGCTGAAGGCAGAGGCTTAACCCCACTGAGCCACCCAGGCATCCACGGAGCCAAGGAAAGTCTTAAATGCCAAACCCAGTGGGCACCTTCCATCCTCATCTCACGGGACTTCCCCCACTGTATCGAGCTATTCAGGCCTTGGAGTCCTCCATCTCCTCCTCCCAAGGGCAGGGTTGTCGTAACAGAGACTTTGAACTTCCCTCCATGGGCTCCTTTCCCTCTTCCTTTTTTCCCCTCCCCCTCCCCCCACCGCCCAGGGTTGTAAGAGAGAACACAGCTGCCCTGCTGGATTCTACACTCCCCAGGCTTCCTGCAGCTAAGTGGGGGCACTGTGACTTGTGAGATGAGCAGAAGGGATGTCGCCACTTCCTGGCCCTACCCTTAGGGCTATGGATGCAGAAATGGGAGACCCTTTTTAAGGATCGTAGCATCTAGCCACCAACCTACATCCCAGAGGACTCTTTGGAACAGAGTTGGCCTTGCCAGCTGTGAAGTCCTCATATCTGGACTATTCATATGAGAGAAATAAACTCACATCTCATTTAAGAGTATTGGACTCTGAGGCTTTGTTACAGTGTCTTAACCTGTACCCTAAGTAATACAGTACTGACTCAAGAGCAGTCAATCTGTGGGCTTCTGAAAGCCTACCTCACCCCTCGTCTAATTTAGATCCTCTTACAGCAGCCTGTACTCCTCTTTCAAAGCACATATCACAACTTGTAATTAAATGATTATTTGGGTAATGCAGTGTTTGCCATTGACTGCTTTTCCCACAGCTATCTGCCCTCCCTCCTTTTTATCTCTCAGAATCCTGATGTTATTCAGGAACTCGTGGCTTCCTCATTCTGATTCCTGCTGCAGGAAAAGATGAGCGTAAGCCCATCAGATTTTCTCTCTTGGATTTGGAGGTAAGAAACAAGTAAGAAGCCATTTATCAAAAGGACCAAAGATGGAAAGTTCGCAGGGGAGAGGGGAGCCAGTGCACTACCACAGATCACGTGCAACTAAAACTAAGAACGAGAGCGACAGGCAGGTAGGAAAGATGCAGGTACATGAGATGCAGGTAGATGGTGCCCGTGATGCCCCCATGCATCGTGTCTGCTGAGGCTCTGCAGCCCACCTGGATTCAGGATTGTGTCCCAGTGCTGGTCTCCACTCTTGGTCCTCCACAGCTAACATCTACAGTCATCCCTACAATACACCATCTTTCCCTGGGCTCACAAGAGTGCCCACCTGTTTCCCGTAATCGAGCAGGGCTAGATAAAGCAGTAACTTTGGGCAAATGTATTCAACTAAGATTTTTTTTTTATTTAAGCTTTTTTTATTTAAACATATAATGTAACCCCACCACCCTCTCCCAACTCCTCTCCCCCCCACCCCCCTCAGTTTGTTTTATGACATTAAGAGTCTCTTTTGGTTTGTCTCCCTCCCGATCCCATCTTGTTTCATTTTTTCTTTTCCTACCACCTTAACCCCCACCCCCGTTGCATCTCCACTTCCTCATATCAGGGAGATCATGTGATAGTTGTCTTTCTCCAGTTGACTTATTTCGCTAAGCATAATACGCTCTAGTTCCATCCATGTCGTCGCAAATGGTAAGATTTCATTTCTTTGGATGACTGCATAGTATTCCATTGTATATATATATACCACATCTTCTTTATCCATTCATCTGTTGATGGACATCTAGGTTCTTTCCATAACTTGGCTATTGTGGACATTGCTGCTATAAACATTTGGGTATCAACAAAGATTTTTGAAGACCAACGATGTTCTAGGCACTGCTGTATGCCCTGGGGCACTAGGGAGAACAAGACAGACTGCTTAAAAGCATCTCTCTGGGGAGCAAAGTCAGCTACACTCCTCGACCTGCTTCTAATTCTTCAGTGGCTCCTAAATGACCTCAGAATAAAGTCTGAAATCCTTAAGATTTACAGGCAACCTTGCATAAAACAGCCTCTATCGTTTGAATCTCTCGATTCTGGTACTTTACCCCTCCCTCCACTTCCACCAGACCAGCTCACGTGCAGGTCCCCCAGTGTGAGAGCCTCTCTCATGCTTGCAAGGTTTTGCACCTTATTCTTCCATTTACTCAAGCGTGGTGAGCAGTGGCATGAGGCAAGGATAAGGATGGTGATGAAGATAAAATAATACCACCATCTGAGCTCTCCTATGTACTTTACATATATTCTTCTTAACCTTTGCCACAATGTTGCAAGGTATGTCCTGTTTCTCCCATTTTACAGATGTGGAAACTGAGGCTTCAGATCACACAGTTAAGAAACAGCAGAGCCAACCTTTGAATCCAAGACTATTTGACTCCAAAGGCTGTCTAGGCCAGTTGTCACCTCTTGGCTACTCTTTCGAGCTCAGCTTCTAAAGGCAGACACGCTTGGGTTAGGATTGGGGTTCCATCACCTCCTGAGTGGGTGGCCTTGAGAAAGTCACTCAATTTCACTGAGCCTCAGTTTCCTCATCTGTAAGATGAGGTCAGCAACAGAACCTACCTCAGAAAATAACCGTGACGTTAAAATTAAAGGATGCCTATAAGGTGCTTGGCATTGTGCCTGGACCAGTGCACTCAGTGAAGGTAGATACCATTTCCTTATCATTGTTATTACCTTCTTCACTTAGGCAAGTAGCTCTCTCCTTTGCCCCGTTCAGGTCAGACCTCTGTGTCTTGTCACAGACACAGCCTCAGGCCTGCTTCTCTGCTGGGCCTCCTGGGGCCAGGCCTCCATGGATCTGTGGAAGGAAGCTTGGGCCGGCAGAGGAATGGCCTGTAATTGATCCCAGTTAGAGGTGGACAGACCCTGTCCTCCTTGGCTGGGGCCTCAGGAAGCAGGGCTCTGCCTGATTTATGTCCCCGCTGCACCGAGGATGACCTGGTGACCTCTCTACGTGTTCCAGCATCAGACAAGGCCATAAAACGGAATTGGTGTGGCACGTTTGTTCCTATCAGGGCCGACTAGTCCGCTGTTGCACCCAGCTTGGGTCAATCCTCTGCGGGGCCCTCCCTGGGGAAGGTTGCTGTGTGTGGCCGGTCTGTGCGGTCAGCGCTGGGAGTTGAGGGACAGTGAACAGAAGAGATATCACCATCTCCCATGCTTTCATGACTTCTATGACCATCTTCAGTGAAGGATGCCCCATCCACATCCAAAACCTACAACTCCCCCCACCTAGCCTCGGACCCAGATGTCCATGGCCTGCTTGACACCTTCCCGCATGTCCCACAGGCCCCCATCCATGCTCACCATGTTCACCACTCTGCCGGTTCTTCTCCCCTTCCTCCCGGCCTGCTGCAGCATCTCTGAGCAGACTCCTCCATCGCTCTGACCACCCCATGTCATGATCAGAACAAGTTATTGTAGATTTCAGCATTATGTGTATCTCTGTCTCCTCCAACAGACTGCAAAGTTCTAGAGGCAAGAGACCTCATCTGATCCATCTCTGCATCCCCAGGACCTAGCACAGAGCCTGGTACAGAAGACAAGCCATAAACCTTTGATGAAAGAATGGGGAGAGAGGGGGAGGGAGGGAGGGATGGATGGATGGATGAAGGAACAGAGAAGGTTATCTTTTGAGGTAGTTTTCAAATAAAGAACAGGCTTCTTAAAAGGGACCCCAAAATTCCCCTGGGAAGACTGAAATTAGGTATTAGCATCTTAGAGCCAGATTAACCTCATTAATTACGTCCTCTGAGCTGTCTGCAGGGCTCTTCCATGTACAGACGACAGAGACCTCAAGAGGTTAAAGAACTTCCTGAAGGTGAACAGTGATTTAGTGGCAGAGCCCTTGGACCAGACCCCAAACCTCTTACCTGTACTGTCTGCAGCCTCTTCCTCTCTTTCTATATGCTGAGCTCAAGTGTGCTCTTCACAAAGTCCAGAGCTTGGCTCCCAGAAATGCACTATAGAAGGCAGGGAGTCTTGGGTCCCCTGGGTAGCACAGTCAGTTAAGCGTCCCACTCTTGGTTTCCACCCAGGTCCTGATCTCAAGGTCGTGAGATGGGGCCCTGTATCGAGCACCATGCTCAGCATGAAGTCTGCTTAAGAATCTCTCTCCCTTTCCTTTTGTTCCCTCTCCCCAGACATTCTCTCTCAAATAAATAAATAAATCTTAAAACAAAACAAAACAAAAAACCAAAATGAGGCAGAGGGTCTTCCAGACTATCTATAAGGTTTTATTAACAATATGATCCAGGGGCGCCTGAGTGGCTCAGTGGGTTAAAGCCTCTGCCTTCAGCTCAGGTTATGATCTCAGGGTCCTAGGATCAAGCCCTGCATTGGGCTCTCTGCTCAGCAGGGAGCCTGCTTCTCCCGCTCTCTCTGCCTGCCTCTCTGCCTACTTGTGATCTCTGTCTGTCAAATAAATAAAATCTTTAAAAAAAAATAAACATGATCCATAGCAGAAAAACTGAGATGAGTTTCTCAGAATTTGCAGTTCTGAGAATAGTATAAGACTATATAATGGTGTGGCCCTTAGCTTCTTTGAGCCTCAGTTTCCTCACCTGCAAAATGGGAATAAGAATAGCATCTGCCCTGGCAGGATGCATGTTTTTTCACTTTAGGCTCTTGCAGTGGATTGTATCATTACTACCAACTACTTGCACCCCCAGTGAAAAGATGACCCCTCTCTGTCCACGGCAACGGGACTTGTAGTGCTTCTCTGTTGCAGGGGGCGGGGGCGCTATACCTTGCTGGTCCCCTTGGTGTCAGCCTGGCCATTCCCTTCCTTCGCCCAGTGGAAGGTGAATAAACGTTGACATATTCCACATCCCAGCAGAAGCTTCAAGAGTCATTGCAAGATTCAGCCATGGTGTTTTCTCATCTGTCTCTGGACTAATATAGGGGCCACTCCTTTGGTCTGAGACACAGAAGGCAGACACATCTAGAACAGAACCTCAAATGACCTGCGGCCATCATGTAGCAGAAACAAGAAATAAACCTTTGCTGTTGTCAGCCATTGGGGTCATAGGGTGGTTTCTGCTGCCCAGCTGACTAATAATCTTTTGCTTATAACATAGACAGACTCATCTGAGCTCTCTTAAAACAGAGGATAGGGTTTATGGTAATGGTAGTCACAAAATGCACTGAATCCCAGTCCTGGAGCTAAGTATTAGTATGGTCAGGTGAATTGCCATCATTTCTGAGACTCCAAAATGAAAGTCTTTTTCTTTTTTTAAGATTTTATTTATTTATTTGACAGACAGAGATCACAAGTGGGCAGAGAGGCAGGCAGAGAGAGAGAGGAGGAAGCAGGCTCCCTGCTGAGCAGAGAGCCCGATGCAGGGCTCGATCCCAGGACCCTGGGATCATGACCCGAGCTAAAGGCAGAGGCTTTAACCCACTGAGCCACCCAGGTGCCCCTCCAAAATGAAAGTCTTAAATAAGGTACACACTTACTCCCCGCCTAGAACAGAAGATGTAAGTGGCTGGTCCAGGCTGGTTAGGCAGCTCAGCTCGTGGCTGCCTGAAGATCAAGGTTTCTTCCAACCTGCTGCCCAGCTACCTTCCATGGTGTTCTCCTCTTCTGCACCGTGTCCACCTTCCAGACTGTGAGAAGGAGAGGAGAGAAAGCAGGGATGACTGCAGCTCCTTTTAAGGATGTCCAGAGAAGCTGCCCACATCACAGCTGCTCACAGACCACTGACCAGATCGTCCCGACATGACCATAGGTGCGTAATATAGGGCACGGTTGTAGATCCCGGCCAGCATCCAGCCACGTGACCCCGAGCCCTGAGGAAACACAAAGTGCATCTTCTACCAGGAAAAAAGAGAAAAAGGAAGGGGACAATTTGGTGGCGTTCGGAGCCGACGTACACAGGCTCAGGAGAGCCAACCACATGGCCTGACCCCTGCCTCCAGTTCCATATTCATTGATATGACTTGAAATTGGCCTTAGTAGGAGTATTTACATCACAGACATTGGCAAATGCTATAAATCCGGGCTCCCCTCCCCTCACCCTGACCTGCCAGAGAGCTAGCTTGCTGTTACACATTTGCCTGCACCGAGGGTGACAGGTACCGATAAGCAATCAGCACTCTCCGCCACGGGTGGGCCACTGTTTCTTGGTGTTGTCTCTGCCTCCTTCTCTCACTCCCGAGCACCTGCCTCACTTTCTGCTCTAGGAGAAGTCCTCCACAGTTCAAATTTGTGTGTGCAACTCCTCTTGCCTGCCTCTCTCTTACTCTCCATTGCCTGCCCTGGGCCAGATGCCTCCACTTGGGCTCCCCGGCGAGGTTTGGGAGTGGAGGGGCTGGATGGGGATCATGCCCAAAGCTGCCTTCAGAGGAGCTACGAGCAGAACTGACCCCAGAGGCAGACACTGGGTGCAGCTCAGGAGCAGAAGTTCTTTCCCTGTCCCTACCACAGAGTTGAGGTTGTAGGAGACCATCCTTAGGCAGCTTGTCGAATATTCCTTTGTATTGCAGGAAAACACACATAACATAAAATGTACTATCTGAGCCATTTTCAAGGGTACCATGCAGTGAGATCAAACACATTCATAATGCTGTGTGACATTACTCCCATCCATCTCTACATCTCTGACACTCCTTTTGTCTCTCCTGTGACTAGATGGCCCAGTCTGGTGAAAGAGGCACATGCTGAGGCAGCTGGGGGCCTCTGGCTGAGGCATGGCTCTGCCCTATGTCACGAGGGCAGCAATTTGTGGTATAAACAGGACAAAGGTGATTTGTGGGAGATCTGAGGTCCACACCCAGGGATCTAGGAAAGGTGGCTGGATGAACACCCCCCCCCACCCCAGCAAGGCAATCCAGGAGGTAAGAAAGAATGCAGACTTCAGAGTCAGACAGCACCCAGAACCTAGCCCTGTCCCTTGGTGACCTTGGGCAAGGCCACCTAACACTATGTTCTTCATAAACACTGAGCCTTCTGGGACTAAACTGTTCTTGCCTCACTTTGTCTAATTAATGCCTGAGGCCCTTCAGAGGCCTCTAAATTGGGTCTCTGTATAATCCTCTCTCACAGCAACCTGGTCTTTCTTTTTGTACCCTAGTCGGGTTTTTACTTATCTCCTAATTATCCATCTGTGTCTGTACTAATCTGGATGCTCCATTATTTTAGTTCAGCATTGTGTCCTGAGCACTGAACCCAGGACTGGCACAAAACAGCCATTCAATAAAAATGTGTTAAATGAATGAATGAGTAAACAAATGAATTAGGTCAGTTAGCGTCTTTGAACTTCACCTGTAAACAGGAGAGTATTTAAAACATCTAACTGGTGAGGCAGAAGCCAGAACCTGTTAGAAAGCAGCCAAGGGTTTAAGCCAGAGTTCTGGAGTGGGGAGTACGCAGGAGGTGCTGGCTCTGCCTAGTATCAACCTTTTAGTTGCTGGATGGTGTTGAGGTCTAGGGGAAGAGATTAGGGCAAAAGGGAGCTGGAGGGGCACTTAGGGCACTGGGAGCAACACACAAGGAACAAAAACTGTTTTACTAAATTAACAAGCATTTGAGGCTGTGTGGGTGCAAGCCAGCTAAATGTCATTCCCGTCTATAAACTGGAGGAACGGATACCCAGCTGATCAAAAGAGGTGCTGGGGGAGATAGCATCAATCAGTCCTGTGACACCCGAGGAGAGGCAGGCCTAAGGTAAAGAAAACACTAGAAGCTTAGAACATACTGGAAGAGGAATGGCTGGACTTCACCTTCTTGCTCTCTTTCCAACCCCCACACCCAAGAGAGATAGATAGACAAGTCCTAGTAACCACTTCTGGGTGGAGGGGTGGGGGGAGCCCGCTCAATCTGGAAAGAGTGTCAATGACTGAGGGATTGCTAATATAGAAGAACAGAATAGGACCAGGTGGCAGGAGAGACTGGGGCTCTCAGGAGTTCCCTCCTTAACTAAGGAGAGTCAGAATTAAGGGTCCCTCCCATGTAAGGCCTGGGAAGGCCCCCTGTAGCATTCAACACCCGAATCCCTTCGCTCCTGAAATTCTTTGACCCAAAGGCTCATTCAAAGTAGGAGCAGAGGCAGTTTGGTCCTGAGACTCCGGATTTGAATTATCTTCTGCCTCGAGTAGCCCTTGAAAAACTGATTTCTTGAACATGAAAGACCCAGTTGCTGGGGGTACAGCCTGCCTTCCAGGCACCAGGTGGAAACAAGAGATGCCCTACATCTGACTTTAACACAAAGAAGATGTACTACAAGGATAGAGGATACCTCACAGAATCCAAGGTTAGGGAACGCATAGGGAGGCAGTCAGGAACCTCAGCACCCTGAAAACTCCAGCCATCCGCTTGGCTTTTCTTTCTTGCTGCAGACTGATTGGTTCTTTTTCCTAATACGCATGGTGGAAAATGTCGGCTGCCAACCACTTCTAATACCACCTCAGGTCAAGAGAGCGGCCGAAGGCAAGCAGCAAGGCTTCAGCTCCAATCTGGGATCTTGGAGATGGGGATGTGATTGGCTCAGCTTAGGTCTGTTGCCTGCCCTGACCAATCATCTGTGGCCTGGGGTGAGGGGCGGAATCATAGGTGCGTTCAGCTGCTCTTCTCCTGGTCCCATGGTTGAAGGAGAGGCAGAACCATTCCTAGAACAGGGATACTAAGCAAGCAGTAGACACAGGTTCCTTCTACAGGGGATCTGTCCTATGTCACTTAGCTAGAAAATGGCACACTGGGTCCAAACGACTTCTATATTCTTTCCATTTTGCCCCGTTTCAAGGAGCAAATGAAAGTTATTATGCTTGAGGGACACCAAAAGGGAAGTTCAGAGCTGCAGACTCCAAAAAGGTTCAGGAGGTAGTGAGTAAAACAATGCTTCCCAGGCCTGGCTTACCTGTTAGACGTAAACTGAGGAGGATGGTTGTCTAGCGAGGGTGTTGGCAGGTAAGAGTACTCGGTAAGTAATGAAGGAAGAGGAGAGGAGGGGAGGGGAGGGGAGGGGGAAAAGGGGAGAGGAAAGGAGAGGAGAGGAGAGAGGAGAAGAGGAGAGAGGAGGGAAGGGAAGGGGAAAGGAGAAGAGGAGGGGAGGGGAGAGAAGAGAAGAAAGGAAGGAAGAGGGACAGAGGGAGGACTGTGCTTCTAAATCACTTGTAGTTGGGTAAAAAAAAAAGATTATAATAGTAAGCAACATTTATTGAGCATTTAGTATTTTCTGACCTGATATGTATTAAATAATTAATCTTCACAACAAATCAATGAGCTGAATATTATTATTACCTTTCATAGATAAGACACTAAGGCACAGAAAGGTTAAGAAGTGCACCCAAGTTCACTGGGTTAGTGGCAGACCCAAGCAGCCCAGCTCCAGACCCTCCCCCCGTCCCCCAACCGTATGCAACCTTTGCCCGGTACAGCCTCTCAAGATGTCAGCAGCCCAGCCCAGACCTAGAGAATCAGTCTCTGAGAGTGGGACCTTGGAATCCGCATCTGACCAAGTTTCGCAGGTGATTCTGATGCACAGCCAGGGTATAAAAAGTAGCGACAAACCGGGGGACACACGACTAGAACAAACAAGGCTGCCTGCAGGATTTTCGAGTTTGTCTGATTGTGTGAACGCGGGGCCTGTTGAAGAGGCCTCCTCTTTGTGACCCGAACCCAGATCAATCACTAAGAACCCTCTGGAGACCTGTGAGCCAAAGGCCAACTCAGGAGACCTTCCTGTGAGACACTCTCCCAAGTGGCTCCAGCCGCTGGCCGCCCGTCCTTGGAAGAGCGGGGCCTGACTGTGTACCTGCCCAGTTCCGGGACTTTGATCTCCCCTCTGACCTCCTTCTCACCCCTGCTCTGATCTGACAACTCCTGCTGGGTTGACCCCATCTCTGACCCCAGCCCGCCACAGTTTGCAGTCTCACTGCTCCAGGCTGACGTCTCACAGGATGACAGCTCGAGGCAGGACAATATTCAGATCGGCCACCAATAATGGGAGCAAGATGCCTTGTCTTCTAATGATGGAGTGACAAATGGAATAGTCATGTCAGAAAGAACTGTGGCTTTCAGAGTGGAATTCGGGGGCCTGGCACCAACTCTGCAACCATCACTGAGCGTGGAGTGTCGAAATAGTGAGCAGCAAACAGCCCTTGGCCTTAACTGGAACAATGTTCTTGCATTCACTGCGCAAATGGCTATTGGAAGCCGATTCCATGACACTCTCTGTGTCAGCACTGGGGACAAAAAAGATGAACAAGACATTGTCTCTGCCCTCCAGGAGTTCTGTCTGCCTGATTCTACTATGGCATCCAGAGAAGATGATGCCTCAAAGTTTAGCCAAAGAATTGCCCCCCCTCCCAAAAAAAAGGCTGCATGATTCCACTTACAGATAAGGAATGGTTCTAGCTTGGTCCAAGGTTCCAAAGTCCCTCAATGACAGGACCTGCTACAGAAGTCTGGGGGAGCCAGTAAAGAGCCTCAGAACACAAACAGCTTTTTAAAAATGAGATCGGGGCGGGGGGGCGGCTTAGTTAATTAAGCCTTTGCCTTTGGCTCAGGTCATGATCCCAGAGACCTGGGATCAACCCCCGCGTCGGGCTCCCTGCTCAGCCCGCAGACTTCTCCCTCTCCCTCTGCCACTCACCCTACTCATGCTTGCTCTCCCCCCACCCTGTCAAATACATAAATAAAATCTTAAAGAACAAAAACAGAAACAAAAATAGAACTGTGCACCAGAGGTTTAAACCCAGGAGTTGGGTAGCCTTCCTGATAGGCATGAAAAGGGCTCAGGATTAAGCCTTGGGCTCCCCCATTCTGTTCTTGGCTGTACCCTACTTTGATGTAATCCTAGACAATTCACACTCCCTCCCTGGGCTTCAGTTCCTTCAGACCATTTCTTTTCTCTCCAAATGCCTGGCTGTTCAAAGATTATTTGATAAATGTTAGTTGAATGAATGAATGAACCTCTGGGGTCCCTTCCGGCTCTGATTCTGTGAGTCTATGAGCTGGAAACATCTTTGGGAAAGAATCTTAAGGGCGCCTGGCTGGCTCAGTCCATGGAGCATGTGACTCTTAATCTTAGGGTTGAGTTCGAGCCCCACATGGGGTGCAGAGATCACTTAAAAATAAAGTCTTAAAAAAAAAAAAAGGAAGAATGAAAATGAAGTTGGCCAAGAGGGAAAAGTTTAGTCCCATTTCTAAGGTGCCCTGGGTCACACCCTGTTCTTCAAGTATGATCTGCTCTTTATGTACAACCTCGTCTTTCTTTCCATCCTCTTCCTTCATTTTCCATCTTCTCTTTACACATTGTTGCGGGTTGACTTTTGTCCCCCAGAAAAGGTGAAAAGATACATTCAAGTCCTAACCCCTGGTACTGGAGAATGTGACCTTATTTGGAAATAGGGTCTGTAGATGTAATGAAATTAAGATGAGGTTACACTGGGTTAGGGTGGGCCCTACTCCCCCCAGAACTGGTGTCCTTACAAGAAGAGGGAAATTGGGACACAGACACCCAGGGAGAGTGTCATGCGAGGACGAAGGCAGAGATGGGAGTAATATATCTATAAGCCAAGGAACGCCAAGGATTGCCAGCAGCCGCCAGGAGCCAGGAGAGAGGCGTGGGAGACATTCTCCCTTTGAGTCCTCGAGAAGAAACTGACCCTATGGCTACCTTGATTTTGGACGTCTGGCTCCTGAATTGTAGGAGAATAAGTCTATATTGTTTTAAGCCACTTAGTGTGTGGCATTTTGTTATGGCAGTCCTAGGAAACTCATAGACGGCTCCAAGGCCATTATTTGGAAATCACCCCACTGATGCATGTTACCAGAGCCCTAAAAAGCACCAGTGCCCCTGACAGCTCTCCAAATGTTCACTGCAGATGAGTCATCGTTGTGCCTATTGTGGTTCTCTGAAACGGAGAAGCCTGACTCCCCCATGGGGGAAGGAGGAAGGCCTTCCATAAGATTAGCAGCAAGAGGATACTGGGGAGGTGGGGGGTTGCCAGCTGCTTTTCTTCTCCACTGGGGACAGCCCCCAAAAGGGGACTATCATCACTCTTAAATGTCACAGTCATTTACTTTCGCTCACTTAGTAAGTATACACAGAGCACTTAGGGTGCTGGGTGCTGCAGGTGCTGGTGGAAAGCGTGCATGTGTGAATGGGGGAGGAATGCTACAGAAATAGAGCACACATTCCATGAGTTGTATGAGCCACTCTGGAGTCGGAGACCTGGGGCATGGTGGGTTACCAGCATGGACTTGGGAATCAGACAGTCTTGCTTAACTCCTGGCCCCACCACTGACTTCCAATGTGATCTTCTTTTTTTTTTAAAGATTTTATTTTTTATTTGACAGAGAGAGACACAGCAAGAGAGGGAACAGGGGGAGTGTGAGAGGCAGGCTTCCCGCTGAGTGGGGAGCCCAATGCCTGCCTCGATCCCAGGATCCTGGGATCATGACCTGAGCCAAAGGCAGATGATTACCAACTGAGCCACCCTGGTGACCCTTCCATTGTGATCTTGGCCAAGTTACTTAGTCCCTCTGGTCTTTGTCTTATTGTAAGAATTAAATAAGATGATGTATATAGCACAAGCGTGCGCAATAAATGGTATTTTCATTATAGGAGAGCAAAGATGTTCACGAGAAACGGCTCAATAAAAGGCAAGGTGATTATGATCAAGTGGGACCCTATCAGCTCTTGCCTGACACTATCTGATCAAATGCTCAGAGCAACTCTGAGAGATAGTCTCAGTTTGCAAATAGGGTAACTATGGGGGCACCTGGGTGGCTTAGGTCATAATCCCAGGGTCCTGGGATGGAGCCCCACATCAGGCTCCCTGATGAACGAGAGTCTGCTTCTCCCTCTCCCTCTGCCTGCTGCTCCCCCTGCTTGTGTTCTCTCTCTGTGTGTCAAATAAATAAGTAAAATCTTAAAAAAACAAGCAAATAGATAACATAACTGTGGTTTAGGGATGTAAAAACTTGGCCAAGTTCACAGAACAAGGCAGAGTCAACATTCAAACTACAGTTCCCAAGCACATATTCTTCTTATTCCTGGGCAGCCTTTATTTGCTGGTCAGGATGGGGGTGGGCGGGGCAGCGTCTGGTTGGGGTAGAGGGAGAGGGTCTAGAGCACTTTGCCTAACTAAGGCTGTGCCCCCCTCGAAAGTACTTGTTTGTATTAGACTTACATTTCTATTTTGTTTAATTAGCAAATGCATCTCTAATGCTTAGTATAAGGTGTGCTAAACACTTTATGTTAGTAACTTACTTATCTTCACAAGAGACTAGAAGGTGGGCACTGTTTTATTCCCATTTTGCAGATGTGGAAATTGAGACAAAGAGGTTAAGGAACTTTTCCAAAATAGTGGAAGCAGGATTCACACTTGCTTCTTCGGCTCCAAGAGACTATGCTCTTAACCACTGTTCTATACTGCCTTATCTTTTGGAGCGGTGGTGGGCTGGCTGTCCAAGTGTATACACGGGGGTTTGGGGGAGGAAGGGGAATTAACACCCCACACACAAGCCACCCTTTGGTGCTATTGCTGCAATAAGACTGTGAGTAATTTGACCCTATAAGGTGAATGGCAGGATGGGAGCTGTTTAGCCCTGGGTTTCTCTGAGTCAACAGCTTTTTATCCCTGCCCCACTTCCTGAAAACTCTTTGCTCCTCAGCTTTGGAAATCCTTTGAGCACAAAGAACTCATTTCCTGTGGCCAGGAAGGATGGACGAGTTCCTGATGACAGCTCATCTCCCTCATTAAGGCGCTCATAAAAGTGTTTCAAGGAGCCTGACTTATGGCCTCACTGTTTGTCAAGATCCCCTTCTGCAAGGAGCCACTCTGGTAATTTGGTGCTAGGAGATGTGCAGGAGAAACCAGCTCCTTTGAGTCTGGGAATTATTTATGATCCTAAGAAGAGGGAATGTCATTGGAGAGATAACAAGGCTTCACCAGCACAACAGGCTGTTTAATATGCCATGAGGGATGGGGAGCAGCTTCAAAATTCCAAAGCCAGCTAGGAAATCTTGAGAGATTCTGTACATGTGGGTTTTCTGTTCTTAGGAAAGCTCCCGGGGCAATAACAGCTAACAGTGGTGGAAGTTTTACTCTGAGCCAGGACTTGTGCTAAATGCCTTTTGTGTGTTAATTCATTTAATTCTCACACAATTCCTATCCTACTTTACAAATGAGGAAATCGAGGCCCAGAGAGGTTAGTCGCTTACCTGAGGTCACACATTAGTGAGTAGCCAAGTCAGGATTTTATTCCAAATAAGTCTGCCTACACCATTGTGTTTTTGAACACCAGTCACAGTTTAGGAGGAAATTGGGTTTTAAATCAGCTCAATGAAGTTCAAATGTACAATATATTCAAAATTATCTCTGATAATCCCTTAAAATGCCTATAAAGTTTAGCATATTTGATTTGAGGCATATGACCCTTTTCCAGTAATCAGAGAACCACTGAGCTAACTTAGAGGAGCAGAAGGAAAGTTCATATGCAGATGTTTATGCTTTTAAACTACTCTGTCTTTAGGAAAAGTATCAAGTCCCTAGGGGTAAAAATCAAGAACCAGGGAATTGCAGACTGTACTTACCCACCTACAGAGATGGCTCTATTCTCTTTTAATATTTAGCCTCTGTGACCTTAACACATACCACTTGTCACTCAATGTTTTGCTGGATTAAGAGACAGCATGGCCACGTTTTAAGAGGAGATGAGGGAAAATTCTGTTACAGAAGTCCAAGTCCAAGCCTAAAGTAAATGAACCTGGTATAATGAGACTTCATGAGACTAGCTCTGGGATCAGATAAACCTAGATTTGAACCTAAATCTGTTACTTACTAGTTGTGTAGCCTTGAGCCATTTGTTTAACTTCCTAACGCCTCAGGTTTTTTTCATCTGTAAAATGGTCATTGCCATACCACTGTGTCGAGAAGGCTGAATTTAAAAGTTAATAAAGTATCAAGTTGGAGTATAAATCATAGCAATTAAGTACTAGCTCTTAGGAGCTGTTTGACTGGAGGCAGGTCACATTACCTCTCTGAGCCTCATTTCTCCTCATCTGCAATATGGGCCTACAGGCTCCAAAGGTCATTGTAAAGAAACACTGAAGCACTGTACATTTTGTAGGAGGATCTCTCAGCCCTCTGGTTTACCTGGAATTCTGAGGAGGTATTGGGAGACCCCTGCTGGAGAAAGTAACTCAAAGGGAGTCCTGGGCCTGAAGACAAAAATGAGCTCAGATCTCCACTTTTGCCATTTGGTGTGACTGTGTGACTTTGGGCGACCTAATCTCTCTGAGCCTCCACTTTCCCTTGTATTAAGAGGGGTTAACAGTACTGACATCACAAGGTGACCCTGAGAATCATATTCTGCAGAAAAGTGTTAGGCACGTGGTAAGCGCTCATTTACTCTTCGCTGAGTCTGAATCCTTTTGAGGGGAGCCAGATTCAGCCCCTCTCCCTCCGCACGGTGGGAAAAGTACACGGTGTCTCCACACGGAATTCAGGTAGGAGAGATGCTCCCGGGGGGCCACTGGGCTTCAGTGCCTCCCCACTTCTCCCCGCCCTCCCAGCCGTTGCCATGGCCACCGGTTCAGGCCCGGAGCAGCACCTAGGCGTGTTCAATCCAATCCCCGCCTTTCCAGAGTGACCATTGGCTGGAGAGGCCACGTGACGCGCGCTGGTATGCTAATATATGGTAATCGCCCCCACGCCCCTCCTCCCCGGGCTGTGTCCGAGTAGCCAGCAGGGTGCGCGGCGCCGAGCCGAGGGGGCGGGCTGAGGGGCGGCCCCCGGGAGAGAGCGGCCAGGTGGAGGAGGAGCGCGAACGCGACCGCAGGTAACGGGCGGGCGCGTGCGCGCTGGGGCCGGCTTGCGACCGACGGGCAGCGCGCGGGGCATTCGGGCCGCTGCGCTGCCGGCTTAACCCTTTGGGCACCCAGCTGTCACGGCCGGGCCGGGGCGCGGCGACCGGGCCGGGCCGCGCGGGGCGGGGCACTGCCGTGGGCACGGGCGGGCAGGCGGCGGGCGGCCTGACCCGGGATCCGCGGCGCGGGGCCCGCGCGGGCACCCAGCAGTTGGGCCCGCTGAGTGACCGGCCGCGACGCGCAGGGTGCCGGGACTTGCAGCAGGCTGAGGGGGACTGACTGGAGCATCGGCGCTCGCGCGGCTTCTCGGGGGCCGAGTCGCTTCGCGCGGAGGCCCGCGCCTCGGCAGCCCGTGGCCTGGCGCGGCCTGCGTCCGCTCCGCTCGTCGCACAGAGTGCGAGGAGACCCGAGGGTCGGGCCTGACCTCAGCGTCCCCCGACTCAGCAGGGCCTGACAGCCTGGCCGCCGGCACTTCTGACCTAGAGTCAATCTGGGCCCCCCGCCGTGCGACGAAGGCTAGACTGGTGCCAAGGGGGGCACCGGCAGAGGGAACTGGGGATTGCCGGTGCTGGGAGGAGAGGACAATCCCCTAAAGGAAAACCAGGCCCCAAGATTTGCCAGGTTTAAGAAGGAGGGATGCCCGGGGAAGGCTCTGGCCCCTTGTTTTCTGTGCTTGGTGATGACCTGACACTCATGGGCAAAGGTCACCGCCGGACACCTGGAGCGGGTCTGTCATGTCCAGAGGAAGCGGCTGTTTTGCGTGAGTTTCTAACAAATTTCTTATAAGGCAAGGTTTAAATTCATCGTCCTTCCTGGCCCTTCTACTAGGTGGGCTAACAGTGTGTTTTTTGGATTATCACCCCCTCCCCCAACCACCACCAGTTCACTAAGATCGGTGGCAGCCTTAGTCTCACGGTGTAATTTAGCTTTCACTACAACAGAGATGGTAGGATGGGCCATGTGCCACTAATGTTAAGCTTGCCCTGGGAGCTTCTTGGAAGTGTGTGTGTGGTGGTGGTGGTGGAGGGTTTGGTGGGGGGAATGTTGCTATCATCAATGAGGATGAAAAACTGGCTAATGTGCCAGTGATATCAATAGAATTTCCTTTATGAGTCTAAAGTCGTTTCTCCCAAATCAAGGGAAAACGTGGTTACACATGAAAAGTACCAGGAACCAATGTGATGTTTGCAAGTGAAGTGCAAATTGTACTTCTTACTGCTCTTGATGTCTTTTATCACACAACAACAAACATTTGGTATATGCCAGGCACTCTGCTGTGTCTTGTGCTATGTCTTGTGGATGCAGAGATGAATAAGATAATTAGTCCTTGTCCTCAAAGAAGTAGTGGGAGAGACAAATAAAATTGCCAGTAAAAGTGATAGCATAATAGATGTGTATAGAAAGAGCTGTGGAAACACAAAGGAGGGAACAATTAGCTGTCTGAGAGGGTCAGAGAAGGCTTTCCAGAAAAGAGCATATTTAAGCAAGATCTTGAAGGATGAATAGGAGTTTGCCTCGCAGAGAATATTGGAAGGACAGGAAGGGCAGCCAAAGCAGAGGAGAGAGTGAATATAGACACTTGAAGAGTATGGTTTCTCTAGGCAGTGGCTTTATATTGTAGCCTTGACCTTTTTCCTTCCTTGATAAAGTAACTTTC
>RCUC01142051.1:0-40395 GCA_003697995.1 Taxidea taxus jeffersonii | reverse complement strand
TTTTTTTTTTCTTAATCATCTTTTTGACTTGTTCTTTGTTAATGTATAGAAATACAGCCCAGCTTGGGTGTTGACATTTTATTCTATAACTTTGCTGAATTCTTTTATTAAGTCTAACAGTTTTTTATGCACTCTTTAGGGTTTCTAGATGTAAAATCAGGTTACCTATAAGCAGAGATTCTTTTACTTCTCCTTTTCCAATTTTGTCTTTTTTCTTTTTTTGCCTAATTGCTCTGGCTTGGATGTCTAATACTAGGTCAAATATGAATGGTAAGAGCAGGCATTCTTTCTTGTTACTGAGATTAGAGGGAAAGGTTTCAGCCTTTTACCATTGCTTATGATGTTAGCTATTGACTTTTTATAAATGGCTTTTATTATGTTGGGGTAGTTTATTTCTATTTCTAATGATTTTGTCATGAAAAACTGTTGAATTTTGTCAAATGCTTTTTTTTTTTTCCATTGGTTGAGATTATGATTTTTGTCCTTTGTTCTGTGAATGTGATATATTACACTGATTTTCCTATGTTGAACTATCCATGCATTCCAAGAATAAATCTTACTTGGTCATTATTCGTAATCTTTTTAATGTGCTTTTGAATTTGGTTTACTAGTATTTTATTGAAAACTTTTGCTTCAGTGTGTATCAGGGATAACAGTCTATAGTTTTTGTTTCTTGTACTGTCTTTGGCTTTGGTGTCAAGGTAATGCCGGCCTCATAGAATAAGCTGAGAAGTATTATCTCTTCTTCAGTTTTTTGGAAGAGTTTAAGGAGTGAAGCCCACTAGTCCTGGGCTTATACTTCTTGTGAAGTTTTTAATTACTAGTTTAATTTCTTTACTTATTATTGGTCTGTTCAGATTTTCTACTTCTTTAAGATTCAGTACTTTCAGCTTGTGCATTTCTAGGAATTTAATCATTTAATCTAGGTCAATCTGTATGTTGGCAGACAATGTTTAAAGTATTCTCTTATAATCCTTCTTATTTCTGTGGCATCAATTGTAATGTCTCCTTTTTCATTTCTGATTTTAATTATTTTCTCCTTTTTTTTTTAAATCTAAGGTTTATCAATTTTGTTGAACTTTTCAAAAAACCAACTTTTACTTTCATTGATTTTTTTTCAGTTCCCTGTTTATCTCTGATTGAATCTTGCTAGTTCCTTATTTCTATTAGCAGTGGGTGTAGTTCTTTTTCTAGTTTCTTGAGGTGTAAAGTTAGGCTATTGACTTGAGATCTTTTTACTTTAATGAAAGTATTTACAGCCATAAACTTCTCTCTTAGTACTGTTTTCACTGTGTGTTATAACTTTTGATATGTTGTGTTTTCATTTTCATTTGTCTCAAGGTATTTCCTAACCTCCTTTGTGACTTCTTTTTTGCCCATTTGTTGTTTAGAGTACATTTGTTTAATTTTCACATATTTCCAGTTTTCTTTGTGCTATTGATTTCTAGTTTTATTTCATTGTGAATTTGTATAATTTCAGTCTTCTTGAATTCAATAAAATTTGATTTGTGGCCTAACATCTTGTCCATCCTAGAGAATGTTTTATGGGCACTTGAGAAGAATGAATATTCTGCTATTATTAGAGCAGTGTTCTGTATATATCTGTTATGTCTATTTGGTCTACAGTGTTGTTCATTTCCTCTATTTTATTGATCTGCTTATTCTCTCTATTATTGAAAGTAGAGTTTTGAAGTATTATACTATTATTATGTTGTTATTTATTTCTCTCTTCAATTCTGTCAAGATGTGTTTCAAATATTACAGAGCTCTGAGGTTTAATGCATATTTAAAATTATTATATCTTCTTGGTAAACTGACATTTTTTATTATTATATAATATCCTTATCTCTTGTAACAGTTTTTTTTTTTTCTTGTAACAGTTTTTAAATTTAAGTACAGCTGTCTGATGTTAGTCTTCTGTTCCCTTTTGGTTACAACCTGCATGGGATATCTTTTGCTATTATTTTGCTTTAAGCCTATAAGTGTCCTTAGATTTCAGATGAGTCTCTTGTAGACAACATAAAATGGGGTCCTGTTTTTATATCCATTCAGCCAATCTATGTGTTTTGATTGGGGAGTTTAATTCATTTACTCTGAATGCTTTTTTGTTAATTTTTTTTTAATGTCACAGAGGGTTTTTTGTTTGTTTGTTTGTTTTCTTCCCTCCCTTTGTATCTTACTATTTTCCTTTGTGTTTCATTGAATAATTTTTTGTAGTGATACCCTTTGATTCATTTCTCATTGTGTTTTGCATACATTTTACAGCTACTTTTCTGTGGTTATTATTGAAATTACATAAAACATCTTAGAGTAAAACTGTTTTGAACTGATAGCAAATTAATTTCAGTTGCACAACAAATCTCTACTTCTTTACAACTCCATCCCTTCCCACTTTATGTTATTGATGTTACAAATTATATCTTTAGATGTTACTGCTTATTAACACAGATTTATAGCTATTTTTATGTTTTTATCTTTTAAGTTCTATATAACAAAATTACAATAGTAAAGGTTACTACATTTGTACATGTATTTACTTTTACTGGCAAATCATGTACCATCATATAGCTTTGTGTAGCTGTCTATGTTCTTTTATAGCAATTTGAGGCTCCCTTTAACATTTCTTGTAGAGCAGGTCTAATGATAGTGAACTCCTTTAGCTTTTATTTATCTGGAAAAATTCTTAATTTCTCCTTTATTTTTGAAGGACAGTTTTGTCAAATACAGTGTTCTTGATTGGCAGATATTTTTCCTTTCAGCACTTTGAATCTATGATCCCCCTTTCTGGCCTTCATAGTTTCTACTGACAAATCTATTGATAATCTTATGGAAGCTTTCTTATATGTTGTGGGGGTTGATTTTCATTTGGTGCTTCCAAGATTCTCTCTTTGTCTTTGACTTTAGACAGTTTGATTATAATACCTCTCTGTGGTCCCCTTGAATTTAGTCTAGTTGGTGTTCTTTGAGCTTCTTGGAAGTATATATCTGCTTCTATCCTCATATTTGGAAAGTTTTCAGTCATTATTTCTTCAAATGATCCCCTTTATCCTCTCTTTTCTCTTTTTGAGATTCTCATAATGTGCATATTCATAACATCCCATAATATCCTTAGGTTCTCTTTGTTTATTTATTTATTTATTTATTTTTGTTTTTGGCTTTTTTCTTCCTTTGACTTCATGATTTCAAATAATCTGTCTTCAGGATCACTGATTCTTCTTTGTGCCTGGTCAAGTCTGTTGAATCCCTCTAATGAATAGTTATTATATTTTTCAGCTCCAGAATTTTTGTTTTTTTTTCTAATATTTTCTATCTCTGTTGATAGTATCCTTTTGTTATGTATCATTTTCCTGATTTGATTTATTTGCTTATCTGTGTTTTCCTTTGGCTCACTTAGCATCTTTATATGTATTTTAAGTCCTTGTCAGGCTACATTACTTTAAGGTTAGTTTTAGAGTTTTAATTTATTTCTTGTTTGGACCATGTATTTATATTTCTTTTATGCCTTGTGATTTTTTTTTTTTTTAATGCTGGAATTTGGACATTTGAAGAAGCTACCACCCATCTAAATCTATGTGTATCGTCTTCTCACAGAGGAAGACCTTCACCAATTAATCTGGCTAGAAACTCTAGGATCTTGCAAACTTTCTGATCTCTTGCTGCCCTTGTTGTCTGTCTGTGGATGTGTAGCCCTGAAATGTTGGTTGTCTCTCTTTTCAGCAGATTCCAAACTCTGTCCCCAATCTTGTCTGCATGCAGAGGTGACAGAAACCAATCCCTCAGGTAACCTCCCTAGATAAGTTAGAACATTGGATTCAGGTCCACTCTTTTGTTTTCCTCCTGAGGAAGGAACCCTGATATGGAAAGTTTCCTCTTGGCTGCTCCTGAGATGTTGCATAAGGGATGAAGCATGATTGAGTAGGCAAGTGTGTAAATTTTTTTTACCAGTTTCACTGTAAGCCCTTCATAGTTTTACAATGACTTAGGTCCTGCAGCTTCTCAACTTGTCTCTAAAGTTCTCACAAAGGTATTCTGGTCCATTTATTTTTATAAACCCTGTGTCTCTGTGAAAGGAGGACCTGCAGCTTCTTAGTCCAACATTTTGCTGACCTCACTCAAAAATAGTTCATTATATTTTGATTTTGTGCAATGAAGACCCTATACTTTGCTACACCAAGAGTGACATTTTTTATGTTTACATTATTTAATTTTTACTCATTGACAAGAACACGCAAATTATCATGAAGCCTATTTCTGAGTCCTTTTTACGTTAAGAAATTATATTGCAGAATGACTTGAGCTATGGGATGAAGAACTTCTAGCTTATACAGCTTATATACTTATATTTACACTTCATTTTGAAACTGTTTTTAAACCATAATTGAACATAAAGGGATTTAAAGATTTGATATATTATAAAATTTGTTGCATTAACAGTTTTAAAATTTCTTTATTGCCTTGGCCATATGAAGAACTGACTTGATACAATGGTAGTCTTCCAATATGTAATCAAGAAAACTCACAGTGAGAAGCCAGGAATAAGAAAGAGGGACGAGTCAAAAACTTAGGGTAGGAGACAAATGGGTAAAGAATACATGACTTGAATTCTCAATCTCTCTCTCTTTCTCTCAATCTCTCTTTCTCTCTGTCTGTCACACACACACACACACACACACACACACACACACACACACACACCTACCCCTTCTTTTACCCTAGTGGTCAGTCAGTTCATGTGAAGTTTGGGTGAAAGATCTCAATAAGATGAAAAATGCATGGGGCCAGTGACCCACACTTTCTCCACTAGAGAGATTCAGAGACAAGTCACTTGACAGGTAATCTGGCCTAATCAGGTATGATTTTAATGGGCAGAGGACTGATGGAGCTCTGATGAGTGTTATTAATGGAAGGCCTGATTAAGATTTAATGCATATTGGGTATCTAGAGTGTTACATATATTAAATACATATACATATATTAAATACATATATATTAATACATATATTAAATACATATATATGTACATAAATACATATATTAAATACATATATATTAAATACATATAAATACATATATGTGTGTGTGTCTATTTTTGTTATGTATATAACATAATATATGTCTTTATGTATATTAAGTCATGAATACATGAATATTTGGTGCCTCATGAATATTTAGTGTATCATGGATATTTATTGTCTATATGATCTTTTCATACATATCTATCTCACATACATAAGCTTTTCTTTATTTATGTATGACATGTTACTAACTTATTTATTTCTTATCATCTTTAACTTTTACCTATCTCATTGGTTTTCTTGACTTCTATAAATATAATCTCATATTCTCAATAAATACAATAAATACTCATTATAGATTTTATAATAATAACGTTTGTTCTAATTCCCAGAAAAACTAGCTACAAAATAATTAATAAGGAAAAAGGGTAATTTCCATTAGGTCTTATACACCATTAGTTAAGACATGGGGCCCAGAGAGGAAGACACCATGATTCCTCTTTTTAAACATTTATTTTCAGACCCCTCCTTGTCCCATACTGGCAAATTATACTCTTCCCCATGGCCAACTCATATATCTTGCCTCATCCTTCAGGAACATACTGTGGATCTGAACTCTGGCCGGACTTGGTCACCAGGAACTTAAGATGTAAAATGAAGGGCGAGGAAAGCTAATGATCGTTAAATGGTTATAAGTTGTCAGTTAATACCTGGTGATATTATTTTGTTAAGTCTTCAAAACTACTTAGGAATAGAAAGTTTTATTCCACTTACAAATTTACTTGCTTGAGCTCACATAACTACAAAGAAACGTCACTGATTTTAAAACCAGAAGTCGCTGATACCAAATATTATGCTCTTTCTCTGTTTCTTTCTCTGAATTTCTTGTCTTGTTATCCCAGGGCCTGTGCTGAAGCCCCCTGGCTTCAAAACTATTTTTTCAGAAAGTAACTGCTACTCAGACCTCCTTTACATGATCAAAGTGGGCCACTGTGTGTGCCATTTCTTGTTTCTCTGTCCCTCTCTGGTAAAATAGGTGGTAATTAAATATATGCCCTCTTGATAAATTAGGTAAATGCTTTTTCCCTCCAAGGAAACACAAAAACATAATTCAACTGAGGTCTTTTTAACGGTGATACAAATACAAGAATTTAATATGAATATGAATATTCATATTATATGAATATGAATAATATGAATATATATGATATAATATATATATTATGAATATATATATGAATATGAATATAATATGAATATATATGAATATATATGCATATACATGTGTGTATATATATATACATATATATATATACAATATATATATATATTCCTTTACAGGGAGACCATTATCTCCTTTCTGTCAACGTATCATGCAGTCTGCAATTTACTATATCTTAGAAAAACTAATCTGGACACAACCTCTTATCCTTTACAAGAACACACTGGAACAAAAATAACAAAGGAAAACATAACCCATAAACCCACCCAAAAGCAAAAGTAATGAGTATGAGCCTAGAAGTTCCAAGGTCACTTGTACATAATAGGAATCATAAGATCCGCCCCATCTGTCTCACATGACTGCTGTGAGATTCCAAAGAGATCATGTGAGTGATGGTAATTTATAAAGTATAGATTACTGCAGAGAAATAGAGTACATTTCTTACAAGGACATTCACTGCAACCCTTTCACTTTTAGATAAATCCCACAGATGACTAGCTACCATCACAATGTTTTGCACCCTGGGTCTTGGATTGTAGAAACAGTTTCCACTATAATTGCATTTGATCAATGCCAACAGAGCTCCATCCCAGCCAAACATGTGTCTCCTCTGAAAAAAACATATCTATCTATCATACTGCTAAATACCCCTCATTCTTGAAATGTTTGGGATTTTTTTCATCAATTATTTCCCTTCAGAAAAAGTAACTGCTCTCAAATTACAAATAAAAATAAAATTGAAAATGCTGATTTGGGTCATTAATAACCTTCTTTATGCCAATTTCTGAACATAAAGAAGAAAGAAACATATGCTTCTGAAGAGTTCTTTGTCTAGTCGAGGCATGTGCTATTATTACCCATTAGAGCTGAGCCATGTCAACCCAGGAAGGGTCAGGGAAGGAAAGCCCTTTGTAAACTAAAATGCTTAACCCAGCCATTATGCGTACACTGACAGAAAGCTCCAAATTCCCAGATCCTTAAAAATCAAATAAAAAGTTTTTAAATGTCATATAACATTTACTCTTGTACCACAAAGCATGAAATCCTTACATTCACGCATTCAGCAATCATGCATGGACTACCTGCTATGTCCTAGGCTCTGATCTAAGAGCTGGGAGTAAAAAGAAGCACAAGATGCATTCCTTTGTTTTTAGAAAGGTCATAGTTGAACTCTTTTGTGAAAAAGGAACTAGAAATGAGATAATGTGGGAGAATGTCTGTTTTTCAAAAAGTGCAAATTTCTATAGAAATAGAAGTTATTGTTATGATTAAATAATTGAGTTATGCTGAAGTTTTCACTCACAGAATTGGTTCTAATCAGATTAGCAAAAAAATACAGTTTATCAAGGGAAAGGAAATCAGACATTATAATAGCATTTATTGAAATATCTGTTATTCTTTTGCTTAGCCCTAGATCTTAGTTAAGATTAAAAAGCCTTTGAAAATTATCCAAAATACTTAAATTTTGAGAGCAGAGAGACTCAGGCTAAGTTGATAAACCTGGTCAGATTAATTACTATAAAAGTAAACCCAGAAATCAATCATTTTGTTAAAAATAAATAAACTCCATTTTAAAAAGTTTTATTGGCCGACTCAGCTACAAACCACTTTAGTTCTAAAGAAGTTTACTGACAAATTACTTTCTTACCTAACTTTAAGCTTTTAAAAAGTGAAAAGACTCTATTATGCTGCCATTCGTGTGATTTAGTAATCTGTGTTTCCTGCTATAAGTAATCAACATCTCTTTTTGGTTTGTTTGCTTTCCTTTTGGGTGAATTTAAATTTAAAATATGCATCTCTTTCTTTTATTATTATTATTCCATATGTGTTCATAGGAATCAGCTACATCCAGGCGCTCGCTATCTGGATGCCTGTAGAATGCACGCTGAGTGCTCCGGGCCTTCCTAAACCCTGCTTACCTGCAGCATTTAATTCCACCTGTGGGGGAAAATGAACTTTTGGTTACTTCCTGATGCCTCATCATTGTCACTGTTAACCTGTCACATCAGATGCATACCTCCCATGGCTGTATAATCTTGGAGAATATAATTTCCTTCCCACATCCCATCACTCAGGATGACTTCTTGTAACAGCTTCAGAGTACTAAAAAGCCTCAAGCGCCCGTCATCACGTGGGCTAACACCTTGCCTGAAAATGACATTGAAACAGTCTCTGAGAAAGCATCCTGCGAGTGGTGGTCTAAATTCCCACCGTAGCCATCTTTCTGGTCTCCCTAGAGCGCAGCTCTGAGGAAACACTGATGGTGCTGCCTCAGAGAAGCTGTCATCATTTGCTCTGGGGCCTCGCCTGAGATGCCCAGAGTTCAGATTAAATTCCTCCTGGATGTTTTCCTGCTTTCAGACATGGCAATGGGAATGCTAAGAGACAGTCAGGTGCAGACTGCTTCAATCTGCTGAGCACTTCTGTTTATTATTTTGCCTCATCCCCTTGTGTGTGTGCTATTGCATTTTTGTATCTGCCACTCTGTAAAGCATATCTTCTAGATAGTTATTTAAAACCTGACACTGTAGTGTTATAGTAAGTATAAATTAATAAATGCAATTTGGGATAAGGTTAGCCACTCATTTTAGCACTACTCATGGGGGCAGGATGTTAGACGTGGACACAAAGGTCAAGAATACATAAGTAAGAGCCAAGTATACAGTACCAAAACAAGAGACAGTATCTAGTGTTCCTTTCATAACGTCACAGCTTATTTGAGTACTTTGTCTGAAACTGTTAAAGACCTCTGATAAACAATTGAAACAATCTACTATTATGTGTAACCAATAAAAACCCTTATGTCCTCAAAGATTTAAGATTCTAGGGAGAGCAAACTCAGTAGGCATATGCCTGGTTTGGATGTTCGGTAGAGAGGGAGATGGGTTGGTGAGGGCAGCCTTGAGAGGTGAACAGCGATCTGGTGATCTTGTGATAAGGCGGGGGTAGGGGGGAGAGTGGAATGATGCAGAGTATGAAAATTATATGAAAAAAGAAAGGGAAAAGAGATTCTTTTTGCTAAAATAAAATGAAAATTTCCATTTATGTCAATATTCCCATTTATGTCATTATGTCAATAAACACTAGAATATTGTTTCTAAATTTCTCCAGGTGTTTTCATGATTTCTTATTGTGAATTTTATTTACAGATCTAATGTTCAGTAGATGAACAAGAATGGGACAAATGTGGAAGCTGAGGAAGTTGTAGAAGCAAAAAACAGGTGAAAGCAATAGGTAACATTTGGCAAGCCTGTATAACAACAAAAAGCAGGAACTAATTTTGGCCTGGGGAAGGTCTGTTAAAAGCTTCCTCCAAAATTTCAGAGTAAGATGAATGAGTAGAATAGTGGCCAGTTGCTTAACCACAGTTTAGATTAAATATGATAAAGAGAAGTATGTTCTCAGCAACCATATGGTACACAACTATTCTATGGAAATAATTTTGTTTGTATCCAAATACTTATCAGGGGAAATACTCATGTTAACATTCATAATACTCTAATACCATCATACTGAAATCAAAATTCTTGCGAATTTCCTTGTGAGGATTCTTCTTCATCTGCCGCACAAAGGTGTGGGGGAATATTCATTGTGTTAAAGTCAATTAATCTGTAAATTGCTTTGCTTCCTAGTGCATGAACTACAAGAATCTCCACTCTTTTGTATTTTGTCAAGGACAGTGAGATATTTGCAATTAGTTGTCTGATGTCTGTGACATGGATACAGTTAAAGATAACAGAAAATAGACTCGAACCATGGTAGTCTATTTTACTAGCATTTTGTTGCCTAAATATATTTTTTTGTGCTTTCATATTTCAGACAGGACTCTCACCCAAGGAAGTCTTTTATGGAGGCAGACAATGGGATTTAGGTGAAAATAATAGTAACTTTGAACTGAACTCAGGAAGGTAGGTTAATTTTCACACAACTGTATGGCATATTGGTATTTCAATAAAAGAATTGCTGAGTTCAGATTTTCTCAACTGAATTCTGAAGTTGAGTTGCTACCATCAATTTCTCAGAAAAAGAAAAAAAAACATCTTTATAGAGATTTAATGCAGATTGACACATGAAACACAGAAATAGATCTTCACAGAATTTCTCTTCCTCCTTGAGCTTCTATAACCAAGATGAGAGCATCTCCAGTGGTAAAAATAAAATAGAATGCAAATTCATCATGGGCACAGTAGTTTTATATACAAATCAAACTGATTTTAAGCAAGAACATCTGTGCAAACAAGATTGTAAAAGGTAATTTCAAGGCTACAAAGGAAGAGAAATATGTTGATTGGATTTTAAAATAGACATGTTAAATGTGTTAAATACACCTACTGTGATGTGAGATGTATGACATAATTTAATAAGTTAATTTAATGAAGATCTGCAGAAAAGCCTAACTAGGAGAAACATAATTTTTTCTTATTTTTTAAATGTTGATGTTAAGGAATATTTGACAAGTGAAGAAATTAAAAAGTCCATTTTTTAATTCAGACATACACTGGAGGGCCCAATATGTACCAAACACTGTACTAAAAGCTAGATTTTACTATGGCTTGACTCCTGTCCTACTGGAGCTTACAATATAGTAAAGAGACACATGAGTAATTTATTGTTCCTGAGGGAAAGAGGAAACCATGGCTTCTCTCAGAAAACAGAGTAGTAGGATATTTAAATCATTCCACCAAAATCCAGAAGGTTCCCCAGTTTAAAAACTGAGGTTGAATTTTGAAAGACTGGTTAAAGGATATTATATAAAGAAGATGCAGGTGGCTTCTGGAATAAAGAAGTAGTATGTTGCAAAGACATAGAGTCTGAAGTAGCATAAATATCCCTGAAGAACTGCAAGTGGCTAGGACATTGCCCTTTCTCTAAATGCTCTTCTTCCAGATGGTCCAGAGATGCTCAGTGCAAATGTAGAGACAGACATGTAGAGTGGAAATTCCAAACGAGGTGACACTGACATTTAATGGGAAAACAGCAAAGAAGACAATGGAGGCCATAAAGAAGGAATGGTTAGGGAAGGGGACAGTCAGAAGAGATCAGTATCACTGAAACTAAGAGTAAAATAAGTTTCAAAAAATATCAAGTGCTCTATAGCATCGTGTACCACCAAAAGGCCAAATAGTTAAGGAAAGAAGATCATAGCTGAAGGTAAGAAGTCAGCAGTCAATACTGGCCTTAAAAGAAAAGTCTCAGTGGAGTATTGGTGGACAAGGTTGGATTGCTGGATATTGAAAAGCGAATGGTAAGTGAGAAATTAGAGACTTAAGTTTGTGTGGTATGTGATCAGTTGGTAGCTGTACAAGGAAAGAGATTTGAGCATGTTGATACAATGTGGGGACCAACCAGAGAGAGGAAAGATATAAAATACAGGAGAAAGAGAGAGTGATTAATGAGGCCAGTTCCTCACACATACAGGAGGGGATAACAGGCTCATCCACCTGGAAGGGTCAGCAATGGCATGGGAGCAGGGGCAGCTCTTTCACTTAGATGGGAAGAAGAGACAAGGGGCAGAAGACAGATGGAATACATCTGCTGAGAACAGGGAAAAAGATGTTTTCGCAAATTCTAAATTCAATACATCAAACAAACACACCTAACTCCTCCTAACTACCTCACCACAAATACTGGGAGTTTCATTTTTGTTCTTTTCTGCACACTTAATTTTTAGCTGATTTTGCTATTTATGATTATAAATAGCCTGACCTGTACCTTGTATCTAATCTTTAAAATGTTAGCCTTTTTTCAAATGACTTGTAGCTTTTCCTGTTTGTTCTCAGACTCATATATTCAAACATAAAAATAGCACAATAGTCCTGTCATGGTGAAAAATAAAAACCTGCATTAAATTTTACCTCTTTAGTGTAAAAAGTGGTGCCATGTTAAATCTTCTGGGACTGTGTAAGCCTGATACACATTTTACCTGACAGTCTCCAATTCATCTGCATATTCCTGGAGAACTTCTGCCATAACTTTTATTCCTAGCAACTTCTCTGCTGAAAATGATCAAATGAAAGCCCATTAGTGATCTAAAATAAACAAATGGGTATAATTCAACACATAATTTGGAATACATTCATGTCTAATGCATACCAATCCTTGTAGACTAATGAAAATCAAATTAATTTTCATTAGTATTTACTAATTATGATTTTTAATATAACTATGAAATTTTTTATTAGTAAAGAAGCTTATGCAACAGGGAACGCTGTAAAACCAAAAACTAGTAAATCTATTACAAAACTAGGTGAACATATCTTCCAGCAAGTCTCTAAGAATATTTCCTATAGTCAAGTAATGCTCTCTCTGAGAAATTCAAGGTGATGAAGGCATCCTTGTTAATAGTACATTACTCTCACATCTCAGATTTTTGTTTAGGCAGTATTACCTTTATGTAAAAAGTTCAACAAACCATGTTGAATCATGAAGAGGGTTGAACAAGCCATGAACCAAAAAAGAGGCAAAATTTATTTAGAAAACTGAATAAAATCTCTTCCAAATGCTTCTAAGAAAATCAGGTCTCACTTCTCAGAGTTGCATTGATTCTTTTCAGGGTAAATGGGTTCTCTAAAGACATACAACAAATAAACAAAAATAGCATGTATCCCAATATTTTCAATGAGCATATTAATTCTTCTTTTAAAGTATGTGACCTTGAAAATGTAAATTATCTAAATTCTCAATATGTACAGGGAGTAATGGAACGAGTGCCTTCATGGACCCTTCCATTCTGAATTAAATGGATCTTTAGTGTGTAAAATATTTCCAATTCATGTTAAGTGGATTTTCAGAGACCACAAGATACTTGCACAGCTATAAAGGAGGAATCCTGACCAATGTGCCATCTACTTGTGCCCCCTGTGGACTACTCTTAACTGTTTTTATCTACTTACCAATAGACACACAGTACTATACAAATCTTTGGGTTTGAATCTTTTTTTCTTTTTTTTTCTGGAGTTCCCAGTGATCTCAGAGTGCCAAAACATTAGTTAGCTGAGTGAGATCATCCATCCGGCTATATAAAGACTTAAGTAATAGGGAGCCTCGTCAGTCAGCTAGAAAGGGAAATGGAGGAAATGAGGTTGGAGAAGTAAATAAGTTGCAAATTATCTGTATGTGTGGCCTTCAGTTTTAGGGAAAATAATAATCTAATCAGTTGTATGAATTTTTAGGAAAGCTAACTCTATTTTCGATTCAATTTAGCACACTGAGCAAATAAATAGATTTACTTTCTTTCCAAAATCTCATGAAATGATACTGCAAATATAAACAAAAAGTAATGAAATCATAACAATACTAAAAACAAAAAAATAATATAATAGTAAAAAGGAAATTTAAGTAATTTCTGATGGGCAAAGAAATCATATTTATAGAGAGACTAGGGTGGTAAAGGGGCAGGGACATTATCAGTTTCATGAAAGAGCCCTTCATAGAATAGCTGGGCCTGCCAGTTTCCTTGCTTCTAATAATGTTGTGAAAATTGATTTTTTAAAAAAGTTAAATAATAGCCATTGGGAAGCCCCTGATGGAGTATTTGGTCTGATTTAAAGAAGCCCACTCTATCTTGTCTTGAATCTTTGTCATAAACCCAATAAGAAAACATCGGAAGTACCACCGCCTGAAAAGTAATATTTAAATTCTCCATTTCCAGAAAAAAAAAAAAAGTCCTGTTTAATTTGGCATTTGTGAAGTGATATGAATATAGGTGGCTAATCCTTAACCATGTCTTCTAAAGGGAGAACTTTCTGGCTATAAGCCCCTCCTACATGCACCAATCCTAGAGCGTGCTCTCCCATGAAAGACATTTAACAGAACAAAACCAAACAATTTCTGAGTTTAAAAGATAAAGAAGAAAAAAAATGAAGAAGGAAAGAAAGAAAGAAAAGATAATACTAATAATAACACCTTATATACTAGCTTCTTAAACTAATTCAAAGACCTTTGAGTAAGCTGAACTATTAGCTATGGATACTCCACTATTTGAGAAAAAAATAGCAAGAAGCCTAACTCAACAAAGAGAACAACTCACATCAGAAAAGAAATAAAAAATAATACAATAAAAAGAATAAACATTAGAACACAATTCATATGAGTGTTTTTAGAAATATTTAAGAGAATATTACTTTCATGCAATATAAATAACTTAATTGAAGACATCAAATGAATCCGATACAATGAAAATGTTTTTTGGAAATTAGTAAAACAAATTTTAAATAAAAATAAGTGACAAATAAACCAAGTTGAATAGCAAATTAACAATCTCTAAAGTAGAATAAAATAAATAATTACAAATACAGATCAAAATAATAAAGAGAATATGACAAAAATTTGAAGAGACATTTAGAGTAAAATCAGAAAATACAAAATATATTAATAAGATATATTAAGTGAAAAAAAACAGGAAAAATGGACAGATAAAAGATTATGGACATATTAGAAGAAAAAAAATCCTGAATAAATAAAAGGCATAGATATACAGTGATTATATCACTATACTTTGGTAAAGTGTAAAAATCACTATACTTTTGGTAAAAATTTGGTATATTTTGGTAAAAATCACTATGCCAAGCATGGTGAGCAGAAAGAATACATGCCTTGATACATCTGATTATAGTTGAGAATTCCAAATACAATGCAGAAATCCAAAAAGCTTCCAGAAAATCAAAATGAGGTTGACACCAAGCTTTTCACTGGTGATTGAGAATACAAGATGACAATGAAAGAAATATTAAAATTTTAAGGGAGAAGTTTCTAAACCTAGAATTCTATTCCCAGTTGTGGCAAGTACACTACATAAGTCTCCTTAGATTCTTTAGAACCATTTGTAGCCATCGTGGCTGTCACAAACAATATGAGCATCCACAGTAATCTAAGCCAGACAGATCAGGCAGGCATGTCTAGAGTTTTAGCTTGCCCATCACTTTCAGACTTGAATAAAAACAAAATGTCTGCTTTCTTTAGCTGCTGCCTAAGGAACCATGACATGGAACCTAGAAGTACAAATGAATGATTTTCCCTCAGGGCAAATTTTCACTAATTGGAGAAAGGAGACAGGAGGAAGAGCCTGGAGATAACATTGTCCTCCTTTCTTCCAGTGATCTGTTTTGGGTAATAGTTTGATGCACATGCAAAGCTTTTGCTGCTAGTTATGATGCATATAGATTTGTTTTTCATTCCTCACCTTATTCTTGCTGCCTGGGATTGTATTTGCAGTTAAGTCTTGCCTTAGGCTCTGTTTTCTGGAAACCTGGTCTAAGACACAAACCTATTAATCTAGTGTGACATCACAAAACTGTACAAAAGAAAGCACGCAGAGTTTTATATTTTGCATTTTCCTTTTATAAAGAATGCTCATGAGGAAGAACTATGCCAAAATTCCAATAGCAACAGAAAAAAAAATCAAAGAAAAATAATCTATATTCAGGGAATAATAAAGGTAATTCTGAAGCACAAAGAAATATCAGTGAGTTAACTCTAATATTTACATAAAATGCATTTGATATCAATAATAGTAGGAAATCAGAGGAGCCCATGAAAAATGCCTTCAAGAAGAAAATATGTTTAGTTATATGAACAATATAATTAATAATCTGGAAGATTTTAGTGATGAGAAGAAGGCGGTTTAAACTTAAAGATTAACAAAAATCTGTACATCATTCCAGTTTTATGCAGCACAAAAAATGACATAATTTTGAGTAGTGGGTGGGGTAGATTTTAAAAAATGTATGTTGGAACTTAATGTTTAAGTAGCACAATTTTAGGGCCATGGGATTACATTTACTTCACGTTGTGCCAAAATACTACTTGAGATAGTGTATGTAATACATTACATTCTGTTTACTATCCATAATTTTAGAAGGTACCAAGAGAAGAGGCATAAAATAATAGATTAGAGTCACTGAAAAGAAATCAAATATGAAGACCTCAGAGAATGTTAAAAAAATGGTACACTGACTGAGATGAGGAAGTGCAAGTAAAAAACAGAAGTAGAAGACAGATGTGCCAATTTCCTTATGATACACAGCAGGGATTTTAAGGAGAAATGAACAAGTTAATGTAACTAAAACTTAATGACTCACTAAATTAAAGTATATAGTTATGTTTTTATGTTTATAAATTTACATGCTTAGAGATAACACTATGATGAACTAAAACTAATAATACAACAGAAAAATTAGGAGTTGAATGTGAGAAATGAAATAAGTAATATGATTTTGCTAACTTTTTCATTTATAAAAGTGAAAAACTAATATATACATCTTAAAACAATAAATCAGTAAGCAGGTATATACATTTTTTTCTTTGTTTTCATGGTGATTATCAGAAGAAGAATAGAATTGAAATTGTCACAGTTGCTTTCCTAATTAAGTGAACATTAAAAGAAATCTTAACTTTCTTGGTCATGTGGGAAATGGACTTGGAGAAAAGATTCAAAGACAAGAGATAAGGTAGGATGCTATTTCAGTTGTTAAGGTGAGAGATGCTAATGGTTAAATAAGGAAGTAGCAGCTAGCTATCAAAGAATGAGAAATTTAATTCATATTAAAAAATGACACTCTTAATAATTAATCTGAAGCTGGGAATACCAGTGAAGGATCCAAGGATACTTCTCACTTGAAAGTCTCTAGTGTCATCATTTTAGATAAATAAAGGATTAAAAAAGAAGAGCATATGTTAATGTGTCGAGGGTAGTTATGAGAGGGGAAGGGTGGAAAGAGCTTAGTTTTATCTTTAGTAAGTTTTGTCATTTAGCACTTGAAGTGTCTTTGACTGCTTGGGTAGAAAAGCAGTAGGATTTATAAGCCTGGAGACCAGATCTTATTTCACGATATGCATTTGATGGTCACAGAATATTATCAGAGATTAAAAACCATACTAATGAAAATCATTTTTAGTGAAAATACAATGTAGCAGGAAAATCAAGTACAGAATCCTGAGAGACACTTTATTTGAATGTATAGGCATAAAAAGAGAATTCTAAATCACATAAACTTCGAGGTAGTAAACACAGTCGAAAGTTAGAGGGAGGGAAGAACTTTGAGAAAGAGTAAAGTCACAGGGAGTTAACTAAAAGAAAGAGTAGATTAATTTTGGCTTATTACTGATGATTCTTTCCTGAGGTCCTTGGAATAACCAGATGTTCATGAGTGCAAGACAAATATGTGCTGAAGTAGTAAATGAGTAGTACTCAAAGAGCTAGATTTTTTTTTTTTTTTTTTTTAATTTGACAGAGGGAGTCACAGCAAGAGAGGGAACACAAGCAGAGGGAGTGGGAGAGGGAGAAGCAGGCTTCCCACTGAGCAGGGAGCCACATGTGAGGCTCGATCCCAGGACCGTGGGATCATGACCTGCGCGGAAGGCAGATGCTTAATGACCGAGCCACCCAGCACCCCAAAGAGCTTGTTTTAAAAATAAGAAATTGATAGAAATATTTTTATTTATTATTATTTATTTTATAATATATAATAATATATTATTATTTATATGTTTATTATTTAGTAACAAATAATAAATATATTAGAAATATATAATAATAAAGAAATAATAATAAATATAAATAAATAATATAAATATAATAATATATAATATATATAAATAAATAATAAATATGTTAGAAATATATTTATTAGAAAAATTTTCTAAGGGAACTAATACTACCTTGAGAGCAAGGAGTTGAAATTACATAAGTGATAAGGTGATAAAACAAGGAACATGACATCTAAGAATTGTCCCTGAATAATAAAAGAGACTTCTTTTTCTCTGAGACTCATAAGAAAGAAGTATGGATATTACTGATTGAAGAATACTTTGTACTTTCATGTTTGATATTAGCTCCAATAGCTTAAATTTTCTTAAAACCACTGAAGGTAAGAGCAAGTGTTAAGCCATAGGGAAGAGGCTTAGGGATAGAAATGGTTGAATAATTTGATGATGGAGAAATGATTAATGGTTGCAATAGTTTGTTTGGGATATGGGAGATGAAACTGCCCAGTGTGAGGCCAAAAGAACTCAGAGCTAATGAAGACCCAGCTGGGATTCCATATTGCTAGTGACCACTTGACAGATCATGAAATTTCATGTCATAACATCCTGTAGTTTGGCTATAGGAGTGGGGAAGGTGGATGGTTGGATTGTTCTAGACCCTGACTTTGCAGAAGATCAAGAAGGCAAAGGAGTTAAAGATACTGGCAGTAAAGAGGTTATGTGAATGCATTGCATGTTATAGTTTAAAGATGGATGAGAGTTAAATGATAAATATTAATATACTGAGAGGGGAAAACAAACAGTTGAAGGACTGAAGAGATTTTCTTTTAGCAGAAGAGGTGCAGTAGTAATAAGGAATTGAAGGCTAAAAAATTCTGGTGAAAGAATGACATATGTAACACTTAATATTTCAGGTGAAGAGTATTTCTAGACTATGACTAGTTGAGGAAATTTTCAATAGGAGTGGGTAATAGGAGTTCAGTGGAGAGTAATTGAGTTAGAATTTGAAAGTAAAAGATTTTGAGATGCTGTGTCGGATGTGTTTCTACCAAGATGTTGAAAACTTCTAGGATTTAAATACACAATATATACGCAAATAATCCCTTGAATATGATCAAAAGACTTGCAAGTATTAAATTGTACAGATATTAAATGTTGTAGGGATGCACATTAGTTGCTATCGATGAAATGTTTGTGAACCTCTACTCTTCATATGTTGAAAACCTAATGCCCAACGTGGGAGATAGTGACTTTGGGAGATGGAGCCCTCATGAGTGGGATTAGTGCCCTTATAAAAAAAGGCCCCAGAAAGCCACATGGAGTGAATTATTTTATTATAGCAGCCTTAGTGGATTAAGGTATTAGTCCCAAGTATTCTAATACTAATTGAAAAGTAAAAAGAAAAAATATATACATATATATAATTATTTATATTATGACATATATAGATAATTTATATATATTATTTATATATATCATAGAAAATATCTGTGTATAACCTTTCAGACTGGAATGGAAGAACAGCTATGTCAAGAATTTAGTTAGAGGGTGTGCCTGGGTGTCTCAGTGGGTTAAAGCCTCTGCCTTCTGCTCAGGTCATGATCCCAGGATCCTGGGATCCAGCCCCACATCCGGCTCTCTGCTCCGCAAGGAGCCTGCTTCCTCCTCTCTCTGCTGGTCTCTCTGCCTACTTGTGATCTCTATCTGTCAGATAAATAAAATCTTAAAAAAAAAGAATTTAGTTAGAACAATATACATTTTCCTTACAAATATTAATTTATATAAAAATTCTGTAGACTGGTATTTCCCAGACTACTGAAGTTGTCTACCTATTTTAAGTGTAGAATGTGACTTTAATTACATTTCTAATTTCCCCTGAAATCAGTGGAGTTCTATTCAAGTTAGATGGACTATGTTATGATTATATTGTATCTTTCCCATAAAGTTGAAATACATGTCACTTTTTTCACTCAGAGATATTCTAGGAAGATTGAAAAATTATTCAAAAAAAATTTAAAGCTTTTTATAAACTCAAAGATTACCCTATGTGCATCCTTTTCCAGCATCGTACATCTTGCGTCTTTATATCCTTACATTTGACGTCTTTCCTAATGCCTCTTAAAGCCATTTTTCATTCATGCATATGTTGATCATTAAAATGTGTGTTACATTCTAATAATCATCTTTTGACTTTTTCAAATCAGAGGACTAGAATATTAAAATCAAACATTATCTTACAGATGACAACATGTATTGCTATAAAAGTTTCACATATTTTTTATTCAAGCTTATAATTGACTTTTACCATTTAAATGACTATTGAGAAAGTGGGGTAGAAGATTAAAAATGATCTGATACATTTATACTGCTTAAACAACAAACAATTCATATAATTCAGTAGAAAATTATACCTGTCTTCTGTCTTCTTCATAGTAGACTAGGTTCATGAATTATTCAGATGACGGGCTTGATGCTGTCATTGGATGGCCACAGTCTACACTGGAGATTTTCAGATAGAACCATAGAGGGTAAAGGATCATATTCAATAATGATACTATTAGTATCAAAATAACATCCACCCCTCAAATTCTTCCACTCCTTTATTTCCACTCTGACATACAAATTCATCACACCTTCCTTTATTTGTTAGATCATGAGAATTTTAGTCCCAAGGACAATTTTTCAAATGTTATTGGTGATTCAAAACAAGTGGTTATAATGAAAGTAGATTTGCAATCTTCAGTGTAGCATTTACAGCTCTGAATGTTATAATTACGAAGCCATCCATGTGTGTGCTTTCATAATACATTATGACAGAAGATTAAATTCTAAGTAAAGATTATTTCCCACTACAGTAGTATAAAATATGACTTTTCTCCTTTTTTCTCTCCACAATATTGAAGTTAGAAGTTTGGCCAAAAAGAAGTCAATGAGGACTTTAAGAAAAAAAAAAAAAAAAAACTCCATTCACTGAAAGTAGCTTGTTAGTATTTTCCTTTCTCCTGATGTGTTGCTTCATAACTTTAGCCATTTATAAAAATGTCTGCTGTGGGGTAGATAGGAGGCATGGTAGTAAGATAAAGGTCAACACTCCTAACATGAATTCATCAAGCACCCACAACAGGAATGCTAGTGTAAAGGGGAATAGTTGTATTTTTTTTATTTTTAAGATTTATTTATTTATTTGACAGACAGATCACAAGTAGGCAGAGAGGCAGGCAGAGAGAGAGGAGGAAGCAGGCTCCCCATTGAGCAGAGAGCCCGATGCGGGACTCAATCCCAAGACCCTGGGATCATGACCTGAGCTGAAGGCAGAGGCTTTAACCCACTGAGCCACCCAGGTGCCCCAGAATACTTGTATTTTGTGGCCCTTTTACCCACCAGACATTTTAAAACATAGCATTTTTTTTTTAATCATTCCATTTCACATCTTTAATCTAGTAGCAAGCACTGCCAAGTGGAAAGTATGAGAAAGCTGCCTTAGGGTTGTTAAAGAACTGTCATTTCACATATGAGCCACAGTGGGGAGACTGGCTAGTGAGTAACTTTTCTCATTGATCTTTCATATGCAATGATCACTTACGTTGCCTTTTTAGTCATTTATTTTTTAAAATTAAAAAATTTTTAAAAAATTTTTATTTAAACATATAATGTAACCCCACCATCCTCTCCCAACACCCCTCCCCCCTACCCCCTCAGTTTGTTTTATGACATTAAGAGTCTCTTTTGGTTTGTCTCCCGCCCGATCCCATCTTGTTTCAAAGACAAACTTAATCATGAAACCATCTGGTGTAGGGTGGATTCATTCTCAGATAGGTTTTGAAATGCCCATGTGCCTAAATGCTGGAAGACATTGTATTATTGTTATTATTGTTGCTATTATTTATTTATTTATTTATTTATTTGGTGTTTCCCTTCTTCTTAAAAAAATAATCTGGTAAAATGATTTGGGGCAGAATGAGGAGACAAACAGTTTAAAAGAGAAAGAGAAAGAAAGACACTACATATTTCACTGAATAACAGTTCTTCGTATTGGGTCTTTGTAGCACAGATTTAGAGTTTTCTCTTTAAAATTCACATTTTTTTGAAAACAGTTTTACCTGAGAATTTTCCAATTTTGTTAAAAAAGATGTATTTTCAATATCTGTCCATCTGTCTCTGTTTTGTCACTGTTGCTCACTCACTCTTACAGTAATCCATACATTAATTGCTTCCAAACTTGTATTAACAAACAAATGAACTACGTGGTGGTGGAGTTGAAAGAACTCCAAAATGGAAGAAAGAAAACTTGGGTTAGAATCTCACCTCCACAATTGGGAAAACCCACCTTTCCCTTTGCCCTCTGCACACACTCTCCCAGGCTCTCCCCAGCACTCTCTGTCTTCTCTGTTTTCCCCCATTTCCTCCTAAGGTCACCACACGTACAAACCCAGCATCCTGAGTGTCCCCGGGTGGGCTGTACCATCTGGCGTCATTAAGAACAAGGAAGCACTGTTCATCCGGGAGTGCAATCAGACACTTTATGTTGCTGCAGCTGTCATCCCAGCACTGTGGCTTCCTGCCATCATGGCTGCAGGGGCTAACTTTGGCTCTGGGAGGATTGGCATCCCTCGAAGAACACGGCACCCTCCATACAAAATCCCCCCACCACCTCACACTCCCACCTTACTCTGGACAGCTGGTTTCAACATTTGGCAGATGGATACAGAGCACGATGAGGTATAGGCAGTCGGCGTTATTTCTCAGTTTGAGGGATTATGGTTCTTTAAATTTTGGAATCTTCACCGAAACTGTTCGATCTTCTTTTCTGCAATGAACTGAGCCAGTGATGAATCAGTTTCTAAGGTTCATTGTATGTGTGTTGGCCAGACCCATGTCAAAACTTTAGTTCTCCCCTGGACCCAGTGGACCCAGAGACTCCACAGCCTGATTAAAGCTCTGAGAGACCTGCTCTCTAAGGAGGGCCTAGAGATATGGAAGACTCATAATCCCTTAGTTCCAGGTTTTCCTCAAGTATACAAAATAGACAAGAGAGCAGGCATGAAAGTGTTGCTTAGGAAAAATATACTTAAAGTTCCCACCACCTAGGCAGTTGTGTACACAATCTGGGTTCCACCAAAAGAGCAGAGTGGAAACTTCCATGATGGATAATCTTTTCACCAGATGACACAATGTTTAGAAGATAAGATAGTTTCTTTGTCAAAATGGTTTGTTAACAGTTCTAACTTTTACAGAGCTTTTTGCTTGTTATTGATTAAGAGATTCTAGCTTAATCTCTGTGACCTCACTTTAAAAAAATAACATACAAGTGCTGGCTATCCCAACAGTCTTACAATTCCTAGGGAGTAATGGTACTTGTTCAAAGGTTCTCAAATTCCGTATGGCTCTTGGATGAGCTCTTCAAGTCCTCTCCTTTCCATACAAGAATACTGTATTATTCTAGACTCCACAGGGATGATGTAACTGTATAGGGTTTCAGAGAAGCAGTGATTACCAAAGAGGCCATAGAGTCACATGACACAGAAACCGCATGCTAGATCAGTAAACTGCCCCCATTCCAGAATTACAGATTAAGACCAGGAAGAAATAAGAAATACGTATCTGAGCATCACTACCTGTTTATGTGTAGTGCTGTTACATTTCATGAATATCAGTTGTGTTATTTGCTGCTTATGAATTGCTGACAGAGGTATATAAAATGAATAATATAAAAAATGTATACTTGTTTTATATATTAGGCAAATATATGAATTTTGTTGATTAGACAGTGTAAAATAGGTAATATTTCTTTTCTGGGGTCAAATAATATGATTTCAATAATAATATGATTTCAGACAGCTGAAATTTCTTTATTTCCCACTTCTTAAAATGTGAAGCAATTAAGAGGAGACTTACTTTGCTCGATAAGGCTAATTTATGGCCATGTAATCTAAAGAAGCAGGTTAATTTTCCTACAAATGTCAGAGTAAGTAATTGGGAATGAGTTTAATTTTTTTTTTTTTACAATAAAACTGGATACTGAAAGAGAAAAAATCAGAAATGAAATCATTTTGATTTTCTTAACGTTTCTGACAAGCCCCAAGTCACACTGCATACATTGTAGTTCTCTAGAGATGTTGGCTGCTGAGCAATTAAGCAGCTTTGACCTCTTTATTCAGCCTAATGTTGGCTTTTCTCAACTGGAACATATTATGTTAACATGCAGGCACTCTCCAACCAAAACGTACTTCTAGAGAATTTGAAACTCATAACTTATAGGTTCAATTTTCTGTCTTGTGGCACAGTGGAAAAAAAAAACAAAAAACAGTGTGATTATGGATGCAAATAATACTTGTAAGTAAAACTTGTATGTAAACTCAGCATTCACTATTTGTGCCTTTTTTTTTTTTTAAAGATTTTTATTTATTTATTTGTCAGATAGAGAGAGAGCGCAGGAGTGAGCACAGGCAGACAGAGAGGCAGGCAGAAGCAGAGGGAGAAGCAGGCTCCCCGCCAAGCAAGGAGCCCGATGTGGGACTCGATCCCAGAACGCTGGGATCATGACCTGAGCCCAAGGCAGATGCTTAACCAACTGAGCCACCCAGGCGTCCCTATTTGTGCCTTTTATAGTCAAACTTCCAGATGGGTATGGAGAATATCTCCTACCAATAATTTTTTTAGGAAACAGTCTATTTTATTCTTGCAGCTTTCTGTACAGCAGAGGGTACAGCAAGCAAACAGATTATTCTAATTTAATAATTAAGGTATACATTGTTGGTTAAAGGAAAATTTGCTAAACTGGGATTGGTGTTCATTTGGATTCCCATGTACTAATTAAGAATTTTCAAATTTTAAACCATGGCAGTAGCTTAAGCAAAACAAACAAGTGAATAAAATTTAAAAGATTTTTAAGAATTATGAGGCTACAAGGTGTTTTCTAGAACCTAAGTACAGAAATGAAGCTCAGACATTTAGTAGGAATGGGAAAATATCATCAGGAAGATAGGCAATATTTTTTTTTCCTTTATTTTTCATCTCTTGCTGTTTCTCATCTGCTTCATTTTTCTTTCTTCCTAAAGAACAAATTCCTCTGCTCACATTCTTCTCCCTGACAAGCAGAAGATCATCACTCTACTACTTTCAGTTTACTTCTCCTTCCTCAAAGCTGGGCCAGAATAAACTAAAATATCTTACCTCAATTTAAAATTCCCCAGAGAAGGAAGCTGGGAGGCCTGCTTGGATCAGAGATAGCTGAGTGGGAGGCATATTCCTGGTACATTGACGAACCTGTGCTGGAGAAGGCTACAGGGAACTGGACCACCTCCCTCCTCAAATATCCTTTACTTAAAACTCAAACACCCATCCATTCACTAGATACAATTTATTTTATCAGATAGAAAGCTGGCTAAGTCACAACCAAATTTATGTGAAGCCACTAATCTTAACTTGACTCTCTCAGTTTGATCTAAATAGAATGGCAAGCAAACTCCAGTGGAGGGGGTCCTTTGTGGTTCAGTCCCTTAAGTGTCTGCCTTGGCTGGGATCATGATTCTGAGGTCCTGGGATCAAGCCTGGTATCAGGTTCCCTGTTAGTGGGGAGCCTGCTTTTCCCTCTGCCTCTCCCCTTGTTCATGCTCTCTCTTTCTCTCAAATAAATAAATAAAATCTAAAAACAAAACAAAACAAAACAAACAACAACAACAACAACAAGAACTCCAGTAGAAAGTAGGAGTTAGCATTCTGGTCAACATCTTGTCTCTTTTTTAAACACATGGACTCTGGGACACCTGGGTGGCTCAGTCGGTTAAGCCTCTGCCTTCGGCTCAGGTCATGATCCCAGGGTCCTGGGATCGAGTCCCGCATCGGGCTCCTTGCTCAGCAGGGAGCCTGCCTCCCACTCCCTGCTTGTGCTTTCTCTCTCTGACAAATAAATGAATAAAATATTAAAAAATCAAAAAAAATTAAAAAAAAACACATGGACTCACAAATAGAAGCTTCTCATCATTAGTCATTTCATGCATCATATTTTTAGAGTCAAGATATCAGTCCCATTTAAATTTAACTTACCTTTAACTAGGATGCATGTGTTTTCTTCACTTTGGTGTCTATTGAAATACTGACAAAAGGGTATTTAGAAATCCATAATAGTATTTCCTACAGTCGCTGCTATCTGTGAAATTTAGACAATTTTCCCTTTATACCTCATTACACTTCCATTTATTCTCTTGTCAAATAGTTCATTATACCTCAAATATCTGGGAGGCACCATGTGGGGAACTCCAGGTTTCAAAATGGACAAAACACAGACCACATCTACATGGAGTTTACTTTGCAGTGGAGGGTGATCACAATAAAAATAAAAATGTGGAATAGATTGAACATATTAGTTGGTGATAGTACTATGAAGAAGCCTAAAACAGGTAGCCATGTAGGTGAGAGGCCAGTGTTAAGGATGGTCAGGAACAGCTTCTCTAAAGAGCTGACCTCTGCCCAGAGCTGAAGAAGCTGGAAGGGGCAAAAGGATCTTCAGCATCAGCATGGACAAAGTCCCTGAAACAGGACAGGGTCTGTTACTGAAGGGATACAATAAAACTGCTTGTAAAACATCTTCTAGTGGGGTAAGACTGAACAATGGGTGACCAGCTAGGTCATTACACTAGTTCAAGTTTGCAGGTTCAAGGTGGTCAAGGCTTGGAGTGAGTGGGAGTAGTAGAGGTTGCTAGCCATTGTTAGGCTCAGACGAAAAACAGATCTCATAGGTTTGGTGTAGCGTGTGAGAGGAAGAGAGAACATAGGGATAGGACAAAGGAATTTAGCCCGAGCAACTAATAGAACTGAAATTTTCTTACTGAAATAAAACAAACTGGGTGAAGAGCAGGTTTTGAAAAAGTGGGAAGCATGTTGGATTGTAAGAGATACCTAGATTGAAGCAAGTACACACACACCTACTTGACACGAGAGTCAACTATCTACATTCATAATAAAAATTTATAGAAAACAAAATTCAGTAATATAAACAGTAGTTAGCATTAACAGCTATTAGAAAAATAATAACTATAATAATAAATAATAGGACTACTTTTCTTTTAAGATTTAAAATGTTGGGGTGCCTGGGTGGCTCAGTGGGTTAAAGCCTCTGCCTTTGGCTCAGGTCATGATTCCAGGGACCGAGCCCTGCGTCGGGCTCTCTGCTCGGCGGGGAGTCTGCTTCCCCCTCTCTCACTCTGCCTGCCTCTCTGTCTACTTGTGATCTCTGCCTGTCAAATAAATAAATAAAATCTTAAAAAAAAAAAGATTTAAAATGTTACCGGTAATGCCACTGCTTAAAGATGAAGTAAGCTTATGCAGAGTGAGGAAAGTAGTGATTTTATTACATTTGGGGACCTAAGAAAGTATTAAATTTTTTAAAAGTTATTTGTTTTATTTTTATCTTTTGTGTTTCTATTCTAAAAGATCTCTCCTTCAGAATGAACTCAGACTCTTTGCTGATTCCTCCCAATACCCCCAGCTTTAAACTCGACCGGTTCTGGGGACCAGGTAGGGATGTCTACTGGCAAGACCAGTTGAAGATCCTGAGGAGCAGGAGAGAGTGGTGGGGCACCTGGTGAACTGTAGGCAATTGAAAGGTGTAATTGCTAGTCAGTTTTAGCTCATTATTGCCAATTAGAAAACGAGAGAGGACATATTCTAGCCAGTCCTTCTAAATTTAAAAAAGAAAAATAAACTTCCATATTTTAAGGGAGCATATAAAACATCTCAATGTTGAAATGTGAACTGAATTTTAAATCACAGTAAGATCTAAACCCCCAGTGCTAAATTCGATCCCCAGTTTGTAGCATCTGTTGTAAATTGGTGCCCCTACTCAGAATGTTGATTTTCTCAGTGTTATTAGTATCCACTGAACATTAGTTAAAAAGAAAACCTTATGGATTAAACACACTCTCATTAATAGATGGCTGATTTATCCCTAGAGGGAAACTGTGCCTGTTATCCTACGATGATAATAAAAGGAAAGAAATACATAACCAAATGGTTAACCATTCATTGAATGATTTTATGTGTCAGGTATCACCATGTTAATCTTACCTACATTATCCCTTATAAGCCTTAAAATTAATGAACCTAAAAATTAAATGGCTTTTCCAAGTAGTAGGGCTGGGCTTTGAGTAAAATTAGTTTATTTCTAAGCCCCACATATGTAAATACTATGCTGTATTGCCTCAAAGAGATGTATGATATCCAGTTTCTATAGTATTTTGGTTAAGTTGTTTCACCTAACATGTAATCTATTTTGAACTTAACAATGACAATTTTATTATTAGATTAAATGTTGTTTCCCTAATAATAACTTTCCCCAACTCTAGCTCTTTCTAGTAATGTAGTAAGGAGTCGGTTTGCCATAACCAAAGGCTAACATGGTGGGGTCGTGAGTTCCTTAAAGGCTTGAAGAGGTTTCCAAACCAGCTGCTTTGATTTAAAGACTTCCAAGTGCCATTTTAATTCAATATCACCTCAGAACCTATGACGTCATTAGAGTTAGGGACCTTACTTAATGGACTTTCTCCTTTGCTTCCTTTTTTTTTTATAGGCAATAAATCCTACAGATAAAGTTCTTTGGCAGCTGGTAGTGCTTGTTTTTGTTTTTTTTTTTTTTAAAGATTTTATTTATTTATTTGACAGACAGAGATCACAAGTAGGCAGAGAGGCAGGCAGAGAGAGAGGAGGAAGCAGGCTCCCCGCAGAGCAGAGAGCCCGACGTGGGGCTCGATCCCAGGACCCTGAGATCATGACCCAAGCTGAAGGCAGCGGCTTAATCCACTGAGCCACCCAGGCGCCCCATGCTTGATTTTGTTTAAAGGTAAGTAGCTCTGTTTTCACTCAGCTTTTGAACTCTGGCTTTTCCAGGCAAGTGAAATGTGGAACAAAAATGTGGAATTTTCCCTTAGGTAAGACTGTATTCTTCCACAAAATTTACATAGTTGTTTTGAAATGTATTATTATACCAAATACTACAAAACACATATATGCACGGATAGTTAAAATTTTTAATAAGCATAATGTATTTACCATCTAGCTTAAACATTGGAGGTTATTAGTACCTGGAATAACTTGTGTGTACCTAAAAAATTACATCTTTCTCTTTCTCAACAACCATACTCATGCCGCAAGAGGTAACCACTATCCAGACCTTTATTAATCACTCCCTTACTCTTTACAGATCTACAGACTATGTAAAGCTACATAATACACCATTTACTTTTTCCTATTTTTGAAATCTATACGGAATTATTTTGCATTCATTCGCCTTTGGTTTGCCACTTACTCAACAATAGTTTTGGAGATTTAGACATGTTGACGCATGTGGTTGTACTTCATTTACCTTCATTGCCTTATAATATTTCCTTGTGTGGACCTATTGATTCACTGTATTCTGGATGGACTTTGGGGTTATTTCCATTATTTTACTATTGTGAACAATGCTGCTATAAGCATAAATAAACATATGTATGCATGCATATATATGTATGTGTGTATATAACCTGAATATATGTGCTAGAATTTCTCTAGTTTATAGAATTGTCAAAATTTCTAGTTAATGGCATTCAAAGAGTACATGGGCTATCTTCTACCCTTGATAGCTATAGATGCTGACTTCTTTTGCTCTACATTTTCAGTAGTATTAGATATTGTTAACTTATTGGGTGTGAAATGATACCTTATTTTGGTGTTAGTTTTCTCTGATTAATAATGAAGTTAAAGATAGTGTTTTTTTTGAAGATTTACTTATTTATTTTTGAGAGAGAAAGCAAGCAAGCAGGGGGAAGAACAGATAAAAGAATCCTGAAGCAGACTTCCTGCTGAGGCCAGAGCACAGTACCCGGGGCTCAGTAGCAAGATGCTGAGATCATGACCTGAGTCAAAATCAAGAGTCAGCAGCTTAATGGACTGAGCCACTCAGGCACCCCCGAAGATCAAAAACCATTTTCTTCTACCTAAATTACATGGTTTAGAATTTGCCTTAGCAAGCATTTCAAGCATTCAAACATTTTCAAGCAAGAATTTGCTTACAAAAGTATTTCATCCTTATCCTAAAATTATTCTGCTTTTGTTATTAAAAGATAATTTCATTGGGTATAGAATCCTGGGTTGAAATTATTTTCACTTAGTGTATTTCAGAAGATATTTCACTGTTTCAATCTTCCCTTTTGACTATTTTTGAGTCACTACTGGCCTGATGGTGTTTCTCTACATAGTCCATCCTTATGATTATATTTTTAAGACAGTTTTCTCTTTTTTTTGACATTCTACATTTCCATCAACATGTGTATAGTGTGCACTTTTTATTATTATAATAATTGAATTTTTTGAGTATTCTAATTTTGAGTTTGCTATCAAAAATTCTGATAATTTCTTTGCTAATTTCCTTAAATATTCTCATTGAAGTTCTATGATCCAACCTTAGGACTTGAACTATTCATACATTCTAATGTATGCATATCTTCTAACTTTTATTTTACTAAAGTTACTTTGTTTCTTATCTCTTTCTGCTCATTTTGAGGACTATTTTTCATCTGTGTTCTAATCATCTCTTGTTAATGTATCCATCATATTTTAATGAAAAATTTCATTAAAAAAATAAGGTTTTTACTTAGTTCTTTTTCAAATCAAACTGTTCAGTTGCTTTTAATAGTATTCTGACCCCTTGCTTATACTTTCAAGCTTTTAAACATTTCTTTAAATTTACTAAATTTGTTATTTATTTTTTATGTTTGACAATGCCAATTATCTGTGGTATTTAATAGCCTGAATCTGCTATTAGTTGTTTCTACTGGTTTTCTCTTGTGGGGAATTATTGCCTTGCACATTTTATGTTCTTTAATCTTGAGCTACTTGTTTTCTTTGGACTTCATCTGCGTTGGTATTGAATCTCTGTAGAGAAGGCGTGTATTTGTTTCCACAATCACTTGATGCACTGCCTAGCCAGAACCATTTTAAATTAAGTAGGATTAAAATTGTTTATTTCATGGTTGTTGGGGATTCACAATATAAACCTGTAAGTTGGCAGGCTTGTATATTCTCTTGGAGAGATATTTTCTTCTTCCACATTGAATGAAGATCAGGGTCTGAAGCAAGTTGAGGCAACCTTGATACCTCGGGTGCAAAATGTAAGAACTCTTCAATGAACTCTGAAACTAAATGCCTTCTTAAGAGAGGTGTCTTGCTTGCTCAGTCCCAACCCTGACCAAATCGATGCAGAGAAGTCACTCTAATGTCTCTTTTGTGTAGCACAGGTAAGCCTTAGGCTTTATCTTCAGTTGTCTATGCCCCATGCAGTCACTAACACAAATATTCAAAATCTCCAGAGTGACCTACAACCCTCCAGATGTAAGCTGGCTTTAAAAATTGCTTACTATTAAAAAAAAAAAAAAAATGCTTACTGCTCCAAGTTACTCTTTTCACTTGTTCTGTTTGGAAATATTTTTTCACATAATATTTTGACTGGCATTTTAGTTGTTTCATTTAAGATTGCCATTCAGGCTATATCCAGGATGCCATACTCCCAGCCATAAAAATCACATTTTCCTCTATAAAAGTAGTCTGATAACTATATTTTTGAAGTCATTCTTGAAATAAAACACTGACAAGAAATATTACCACACACTTATCATAGGATTGAAAAAAAAGTGAAATTTTTACATTAAAGGAATATACTGAACACTTTATGGTTCTTACCATGATTTAACAAAATCACTGTCCATATGAATAAGACTCAGTCTGTTTTTTAAAACAGTCTCAAAAGTAACAAAAGGGTTATGAAACACTAGTCTGCTCTATGATTAATGAAAATGGTTCTTCCATTTCCTCCTTTGGGGGGGTTAAAAGCAATTAAAAATGTACTTGCAAACCAAAATGAATATGGAAAAAATATGTGAATATTTACTTGGAAAAAAGTGAAAATGTGTTATGCATGAACCCTAGACCAATTCCAGGTGACCTAAATCTGGGGGACATGCCTTTTGCATCCAGTGATATTGTAATTTACAATAAGAACTATGTATTTGGTCTTTGTTCTGTTTCTGGCCACAAAGCTCCAAAAACCCTTGGAATTTTTTAAGTGATGAGAACCACAAAGGTGCCTTTTATTATGTTGAGACAACTTTGGGGGAAAAGCACTGAGGTAAACTGAGGATGGGGGCTGGTTGCCAGGAAAAGTGACCAGATGATTTCAGGGTTGAAACCTTTAGTCCCAACCTTGACCTCCAAGGTTGGCAGAGGGGCTAGAGATTGAGTTTGATCACTAATGGCCAATGATTTGATCAATCATGCCTGCAATGCAGCCTCCATTAAAAAACAAGAAGGTCAAGGTTCAGAGAGCTTCCAAAATGGTGGCCACATATTGGTGCTGGGAGAATGGGGCACTCAGACAGCATGGAAGCTCCTTGCCTTTTCCTGATACCTTGTCCTATGTATCTCTTCCATCTGGTTCTTCCTGATTTTTATCTTTTAATAATAAACTGGTAATCTAGTAAGTGAAATATTTCTCTGAGTTCTGAGACATTCTAGCAAATTAATCAAAGCCATGAAGGATATTTTTGGAACCCTTCTATACATAGTCAGTGGTCAGAGGCCCAGTGGACAGTCTGCGCTCGTGATTGCTGTCTGAGGTATAGGTGTGAGAGGCAATGTTGTAGGATCACAGTGAATCTTGTAGTGGAATTTGCTGCTATCTCTGAATAGTGTCAGCATTGAGTTGAATTGTATGACACCCAGCTGGTGTCACAGAATTGCTTGTTACTGTGGAGGGAAACCTCCACATCGGAATTGGTGATAGGGAAAAATTGTACTCTAAGATGGCCGGCCAAACCAGCAAGGGAATTCCAGTCTCTGTCTCAAAGCCCTTCTGGTTTCTTCTTTCCTACCCCATTTCCCACGCATGCCAAAGGTACCAAATATGCGGAAGTAGAAGGGTATAAATCCCCCTCCCTGCTTGTGCTCGGGGCTCAGACCTTTAGAGAACAACATCATTTGAGCCTGCCAGTGTTAAATAAACCTCCAATCCTCTAAAGTCTCCAAGTGCCGCTTGGTTCTTCCGACAGGATCCAGGCTCTGCAACCCTGGAATTGGTGATGAGAATAATAGTTGTCCTCATGACTATTTTCTTGCCTCTTAAATTATTCTTGTTGAATTGCTTGGATGAACAATGCAGCTTTTGTAAAGTAAATAATTCCTTCTAATCTTGGTGTTATTTTGCCAACAAGAGGCTAGTGTTCTAATGATCTTCTAACTATGGGCTAACAAATCTTACTAGATGATGTAAGTATTAAATTATTGATATGTTGATATTTAAAAGGATCTAATATTTCAGATATGGGAAAACCAGTAACTTTGCCTAATTATAAAGAAGCTTACTGTATACACTAATTATTTTTTAAGACCAGCATGGTGACTCTTCATAGGGTCTAAATCATTCCTTTCAGACTAATGAGTATTGACACATCTTCAAAAGCTTACTAAACCACCAAAAAACATTTGCATTCAAAAAATCTGTTCCCTGCTTTTCCAAATACAAAATACACAAAGACCCTGCATTTTTCTATTTACTGCAGCTATTTTCCACATATATGTGTGTTTAATTTGCCTAAAGAGTAAGTAAACTCCTATGTTTCCTTTAAAGACAGAATCATGATTTATATGACCATTCAAAAGTTCTCTCAACCACTGCTTAAGGCACAAACCTCTCAAAAGCCCTGTAATCCCCAGATTGTCAATACATCAGATCTAGTCCCAGTGAAGATCAACAAGACTCCTCTAGTGGCCTGTTTCACTAAGGGCAAAGAGCAGGTGCAAGGCGACATTTCTGACTGCTTGGCACCTTGTTATTATTTTTATGAATAGTCAGTGCATCAGGAACGCTACAGGGATCCAAACCTTTCCTTGAGCCCAATCAAAAGATTAGTGTGATTCAGGCAGAGATTGAATCTGCGTGGAAAATTGTCCATGCTGAGTTCTATTAGAAGGCGCTGCTGAGTGAGATTTGTTACTAATCACAAGGCAAAATTATAGTCTCTTGAAATGAGAATCCAGTAAACAAAATAATAAAAGTCATTTTAATTATTAAATGACAGTGTTACAAATTATATGCCATTTATCAGTAGCATAATGAAATACATTAAATAGAAAAAAATCCATATGGTCCATTCACTGTAATTTAATTTTGCCTGATATATTATTTTAATGATTTTTAAAATGTGACTAATTAACAAATTGCTAATCCCCTTCAGCCACCAATATCTATATTTTAATGCAGATGTGCCACTTTTGTTAACCAGTGCTTTATGTGGACTGAGGAACTCTGAAAACCCTGAAAGTTCTTTACACAGTCTATGTTATGGGTGCCTAATGATGCTAAGTGATGAATTGTTTCAATTTTAATAGAACAATCAGGGCTTAGTGTTTCCATTATCCTTTTCAACACACTTCCCATCCGCGCTATTGTTGTGTTGATTAGTGAGCATTATTTGTAAAGACTTTGTAAATTGTAAGTCAGAGATAACAGGTGATTCTTTCTTATTATTTGAAAACCAAACATGTTTGATAATTTTTCAAGTTTGCAGAAACTATTTAAATGTCAATATCATTTTACTGAAAGAATGAGGAGCTGTTGTACTCAGTAAAATTAGATGCAAACCTGGCCACTTTCCTAATACTCCTGAGAACTGACTAAGTATAAATATTACCAGGCAATTTCTATTTGTGGTTTAATCTGTTTAAAGTTTTATCTGTCTGTCTATGTATCTGCCTATCCATCCATCTATCACCATATATCTATATTGTTAGGCTCCTGAAATTTAAAAAACAAACAAACAAACACACAAACAAAAACTTTTGAGGTGGATACCCCTTTTGAGGATATAGGTTATAATTAAAAGTATAAAATGACCTATTAGTGATTAACATTTGTTATACTCATGGTTTCTGTGACAGATAGGTGAAGGTCATTAAAAACATACCTCAGTTTCCAAAGCTTTAGTATTTAATCAAAACACCCCTTAAATTAAATACACCCTAGTCTCTTAACATTTTAGTAAACACATATTAAATGACTACTACATGCCAGGCTAAAGTCATTTCCACAAGATGAAAATGCTCAATAATTACCCAGAGGAATACTCCAAAGAAATCTAATTTTTCATTACAACTGGAAGAATCATTGTCCTAAAGAAAACAATTTTAGTAAGAAATGTTCTAATGTTATTGCATTTTATTAGATAATCTCAGAGATTAATTCAGTACCTTCTCACTGTGGGATGTTTTAGAATAGATACTCAGGGAGGAGTGTCAAATGGTAACTGTTGCACACTCTCGAATCCCTGGAAAGAGCAACATTTCATTGCTAATCTAAGACATCTATTTTTGGTGGGGATAATATTGAAGTGGTGTTGCTTAGTCTTAAGGGAGGCTGACAGGTAGAGGTTTTTTTGTTTTTTTTTTTCCTCCCTTTTGTGTTCCTATACCTTAAGTAGACAGCTGATGGTTTTTTCCCCCATCTTGTTGAAAACTCTTAAGAAAAGGATGCTGAGTTCTCATTTCAACAATCTTCACAGCATCTTCACCAGGCACAGATTCCATCTCAGGGAACCAACCTCTTTGTAAAAAGCCACTCCTCATCTGTTCAGGTTTGATCGTGACAGGGTAATAATTCAGTCACATGCCCAGGCTTCCCTTCTGATTCAATTTCTCCTGCTGTTTCTACCACATCTGCAGTTACTTCTTCCACTGAAGTCTTGGACACCTCAAAGTCCTCCATGAGAGTTAGAATCAGCTTCTTCAAACTCCTGTCCATGTTGATATTTTGACCTTTCCCTATGAATCAGAAATGTTCTTAATGGATCTAGAATGGTGAATCCTTTCCAGAAGGTTTTCAATTTACTTTGCCCAGATTCATCAGAGGAATCATTATGTATGACAGCTATAGCCTTATGAAATGGATTTCTTAAATGATAAGACTTGAAAATTGAAATTATTCTTTGATCCATGGGCTACAGAATAGATTTTGTGTTAGCAGGCATGAAAGCAACATGAATTTCATTGTGCATTTCCATCAAAGCTCTTGGGTGATCAGGTGCATTATCAATGAGCAGTAATATTTTAAAAGGAATCTTTTTTCTGAGCAGTAAGTCTCCACAGTGGGTTTAAAATATTCAGAAAACCATGTTGTAAACAGATGTGCTGTCATCCAGGTTTTATCATTCCATTTATAGAGCATGGGAAGAATAGATTTAACATCATTCTTAAAAGCCCTAGGATTTTCAGAGTGGCAAGTGAGCATTGGCTTCAACTTAAAGTCACCATCTGCATTCTTCCCAAACAAAAGAGTCAGCTTGTCCTTTGAAGCTTTGAAGCCAAGCATTGACTTCTCCTCTTCAGCTATGAAAACCCTGGATGGCATCTCCTTCCAATGGAAGGCTGTTTTGTCCACGCTGAAAATCTGTTGTTTAGCATAGCCACCTTCACTGGTTATCTGAGCTAGATTTTCTGAATAATTTGCAGCGGCTTCTACATCAGCATCTGCTGCTTCACTTTGCCCTCTTGTGTTATGGGGATGATTTCTTTCCTCAAATATCATGAACCAGTCTCTGCCAGCCTCAAACTTTTCTTCTGCAGCTTCCTCCCCTCTCAGCCTTCACAGAACTGAATAGAGTTAGTGCTTTTCTCTGGGTTAGGTTTTGGCTGAAGGGAAGGTTGTGACTGGTTTGATCTTCTATTCAGACCACTAAAACTTTCTCCATATCAGCACTAAGGGTGATTAGCTTTCTTATCATTCATGTATTCACTGGACTAGCACTTTTAATTTCCTTCAAGAACTTTTCCTCTGCCTTCACAACTTGGCTAACTGGTGCAAGAGGACTAGCTTTGGGCCTGTCTCGGTTTTTTGACATGCGTTCCTCTCTAAGCTTAATTATTTCCAGCTTTTAATTTAAAGTGAAAGACAGGAAACTGTCTTCCTTTCACTGGAACTCTTATACTCATCATAGGATTATTAATTAGCCTAATTTTAATATTTTTGTGTGTCAGGGAGCAGGGAGGCCTGAGGAGAAGGAGAGATATGGGAAGAGTGGCTGGTCAGTGGAACAGTCAGAACACACACAGCGTTTATTGATTAATTTCATTGTCTTACTTGGATGTTGTTTATAGCACCCCAAAACAATTACAATAGTAACATCAAGGACCATGATCACAGATCACCATAATAAACAAATAATAATGACAAAGTTAGAAATATTGCAAGAATTACCAAAATGTGACACAGAGACACTAAGACAGCAAATGCTGTTAGAAAAATGTCACTGAGAGACTTTCTTGACACAGCATTGCCACAAATTTTCATCTGTAAAAACTCAATATCTGCTATGCACAACAAAGCAAAGCAGTATACGTGTGGCCCTGCCCATCACACATTTTTTGTTCTGAAACCCTGCTGTTCCCTTTCCTCATGAAAATGAAATTCTGGGCCCTCAAATAACTAAGTGCATAGAAAAAATTCTGAACTCAAATTAGAGGATCAGGATTTTAGTACTCTTATACTATTTACAACCTCTGTGACATAAATAGAACTCATCATTAGACCATTTCCAAGGCCTTTATACATATCTGAGTAATAGGACACTTGAAAACCATGTTATTGCTTAAGGAAAATTATGCTTTGGAAATACATTAAAATACATTAAATTTAACACCACTAAATAGGAGCTCAATTATTTATTTATTTATTTATTTTTCTAGTATTTTTCTAGGGAGCCTGCTTCCCTCTCTCTCTCTGCCTGCCTCTCTGCCTACTTGTGATCTCTCTCTGTCAAATAAATAAATAAAATCTTTTAAAAATAAAAATAAAAAAATATTTTATTTATTTATTTATTTATTTGAGAGACAGAGAGAGGACATGCATGAGCAGGGGGGAGGGGCAAAGGAAGAGGGAGAAACAGATACCCCACTGAGCAGGGACCTGACTTGGTGTTTCATCCCAAGACCCTCAGATCAGGACCTGAGCCACCCATACACCCCTAGGTCCAACTTTTATAGCTAAGCAAATTAATTAAAATGATCTTTACCTTAAACTTTCCACTAATTCTTCCATTAACTCAAAGTACATTTATTACTAGCCAGGGTTCAAATAGAAGGCACCAATAAAAATACAATTAATGTATTTAGTTCATTTATTTTCTCTCTGGTGTATATTCAAGGAGTAGATTTGGTCATTCTTGGGTGAAAAATATCATCTCTCTAGTAGGCAGTTTTAGCTTCTCTAGCAACATCATAGACTACAACCACTTAAAGCTGAGAAGTGATCCTTAATGTCTATTGGACTTCCAATTATACCCAGCCTTATCCCACTACATACAATTATTTATATGTTTCTATTCCCCGTGGCCCATGAACATTGAGCAAGCACCATGAGGCTTCTCAGGATGTTCTTTCCACTCATTCTCAGGCAGCTTGGAGCTCTTGAATTCTTTACAGCTTACCCATGAGTTTCTAGCACTTACACAGATCTTTTTGCAGCATCTGCTCTTCCTTTGAAAGATATTTGCCTGCATCGAGCTCTCTTCATGATCTGTGATCCATCACACCCATCATTTTGACCACCGTTCCTCCTAACTTTCATTTTGCCATTCGAGAATAGACAGCATCTACTTTTAACTGGCTTGTTTTATTTTGTTTTGCTTTGCAAAAATATCTCTCTTTAAGGAAAAAATTACTTAGCATTTTATTTGGAAAGCAGCATTTAAATGACAAGTAGCTCAGAATTAAAATACACAAATGAGGGTCCAGCTGGTACAAATAACAAGTTCCTGATGGAGAAATAAATGTGGAAAACTGTGCACTCAATCCTCTCCTACTGGTGAACTAAATTAACGGTGCTCAGGTTTGCTGGCCCTTTTCATTCCTAAATCATTCTTTAAGAAACCTACAAATGGAGTTATAGCATCTTCACAGAAGTCCAGCGGAGCCAGCATGCTGTCTGAAGTAATGTTCTCACCTCTAGAGAAGGGAGTGGGCTTTTTGAAATTAGCAAGGTTGGCTTTGATATATTCTCCTGCCTGCCATAAAAGACTCCACTTCATCTGGCTTGTGTTCTTCCTGCCTGCCTCTGATTGATTTCATGTAATCCTGATGTGCTCTTTGTCATTGCTTTTCATGAAGCCAATTTCCTGCAGGTGGTAGTTCATTGCTTTATCATAATACAATGATATCTTCTGGGTTTTTTTTTTCCCCTCCAGTCAAGCTGAGGCATTATCTGCAGAGATTAAAAAATATATATATATGTATTTTTTTTTCCCTAGATAACATTTTAGATATGTCACCTCATTAAACCTCTCTAAGCTCTTTTTTTTTTTTTTAAAGATTTTATTTATTTATTTGACAGAAAGAGTGACAATGAGCAAGGGAACACAAGCAGGGGAAGTGGAAGAGGGAGAAGCAGGCTTCCAGCTGAGCAGGGAGCCCCATGTGGGGCTCAATCCCAGGACCCTGGGATGCATAATGACTGAGCTCTTTTAATAGGTTGCAAATGTTACTTTGTCCATTTGAAGAATTGAGAAACTGAGACTTTGTAAGCTATACAATTTGCCTCTAAATGGCAGAAAAAGTGTTGGGGATTAAAACGGTATTCTGGAATCAAATTCCAACTTTATTTGCATTTTCCATTGGTCAAGGCCAGACCAATTTGTTCAGGAAATTAGTCATTCCTATATGACAGAAGATACTGGGTATGTACTATTGTTCCTACTTATTAAGTCAGCAAAATTTTCTAAATTCTGCCAATCTATATAGATTTCTCCTAGCCTCATCATGACTCCAAGATATCTTTTTTTCACAGTAGCTTATTTAGGACTCTCACTTATTGAGAACACAAGGAGCAGTCCATAACAGACACATACATATATATACAAATTTGTTATATAATTCACATTATTATCTTTCACTTGTAAAATGAGCATAAGCTGTGTGCTATCGCCAATCATATCCTGCTAATATGTATGTCTGTGGTAGAAATTCTCCTGGTAAGATGGTCAGTAACTTGAAATTCTGACTCTCCCCCAGATTACGGACACATGAAAAAGATATTACTAGTTTTATAAGATATGTAAACCAACCCAGTCATTATTACTATGTAGTTATATATATGTGTGTACATATATATGTATATATATATATAATATTATGTAAATAAAATCATAAATCAACCCATATATTACTATGGGGACAATTAGTTCAATTTGATACCCATTAGCTTCTATTTTTCTGTTAAACTATATGGCTATATGATTTCTCTTTTCCTACTACTTCTCCTACTATTTCTCTTTCCTGCTACTTCTCCTGAGTCAATGTGAGTAGAAAAGCAATAATTTATTCTTTTTATCAAAAGCAAACTACTTGTTCTGGGGCACCTGGGTGGCTCAGTCGGTTAAGCGTCTGCCTTTGGCTCAGTTCATGAGCTCAGGGTCCTGGATCAGGGTCCCAGGTCCTCAGGCTCTCTGCTCAGCAGGGAATCTGTTTCTCTCTGTTCCTCTGCTTCTCCCCCTGCTCATGCTGTCTGTCTTTCTCTCTCTCTCATATAAATGAAATCTTAAAAAAAAAGGCAAACTACTTATTCTATTAGCTAGAATTTATAGAAATTAGGTGATTTTATTA
>RCUC01142050.1:0-52670 GCA_003697995.1 Taxidea taxus jeffersonii | reverse complement strand
GACAAGAAAAGGAAATTAACCTGAGTGTCAAATGCCAGAAATAATGACATCATTTGTAGATATATAGTGTATACAAAAGGAAAACAAAATAATACAGAGCTATTAAGTGCTATCAGTATGTCAGGGAATATAACAGAAAAATCCAAATGGAAGAGGAACAAAATAGTCAATACCTTGTGTTTAATAGATCTTCAGTGAGTAGTTAATGAATAAATAGTGGGAAAGGCAATTGAACTGGAGCCTACAATTCATGTGTAAGAATAGAGAAGAGGAGGAGTCTCCCTGGAAAATAACTTACTGGAGAGAGGTTTTAGACTCTGAAAGAGAGAGAAGGAAACTTAGCAAGAGCTAGAAAAGACTGACTTAAGTAGCATGTAAAGCAACTTCTAAATACAGAGACTTCAGCTTTGTTGACTAACTAAATATGGGACTGTTTCATTATTTTATAGATAAAGCCCAATGCCCACTTTCTCTCCCTTTCCCCTCGTACTCCTCCAGCCCTGACTGGGAAGCAATGATCCTACTGAGGGTTATCACTGAAGCTTTCTCTTCTTTGTAGTCTGGAGAAGCCCTTTTGGGTTTTCCCCTAGGCTGACAACAGAGAATTGTAGGAAAGGGGCAGCAGGGATCTGTTATTATCATCTCAAAGGTTAAGTTCTTAGAGCTCCTCATTAAATTAATTGTTCTACTGGTGTTCTTCTCTCTGAACAATTCCGTTCCCTTGGGATAGAAAGAAGAAAGAATGGAAATTTTTCAGATAATGTTATGTCTGTGTAGACAACACCTGACCAAGATGAAGATATTTTCTTCAAGGGGAAAGTCTTTTCTCTTTGGTTTGACTTAAATGAAAGATTCCTCCCAAGGAACTTTTAACTCATATGAGAACCAAAACCAGGAGTGAATGTTCCATCATGTTCATCTCTTCAGAAGTCTTTGAAGATTTCAAAGATCACTTGGTGTCTACAGTGTCATGGGGGCAAAGAAGTTCTTTCTGAAGAAAAGCAGAGTGGTTAATAGTTTTGGTTTTGTCAAAAGGACTAACCGAATGAGGACTGAAAATATCCCTTGACATTTGCTGGTGACATGGAGGCTAGGGAAGGCTCCATTTTTCATCTCTAACATGAGGGATAGGGTCATAAACAATCCAGGTAGAGTGGGTTGATGAATGGATGATATACAGATGCTGATATAAACCATCTATAAATTTTGTCAGGGAAGGAGAGAATAGAGGTAAAACATTGTATAAAGAAATCATGGAGTATGGATAGGTAACAAATTTTTTGTTTAATGGAAAATAAGGGAACACATTTCATTTTGAAGAGTGTGATCATATTTACTGCAGACATTGGAGTACATAACACATACTGACTACACAATTCACAGGATGCATGTACAATCTAAATCAATGGCAATCACAAGGTGCTGTATCACTGATGCGTAGGATATGCGGGTCTAGAAATCAAGGCTTGTTAGTAGAAGCAGCCCTATCTAATGGAATGCCCAGTGAGCCGAGTGGGCAGTATTTGCTTCAGGTCTCCTCAACTATGGCCTCAGCAGCTTTAGAGCTCTTGACACCTACAAGGGTAACACTTCCAGAGACATGGAAAAAAGTCCCATAGAACTTCCAGTTATGCAGTTGCCTGGTTCTTGAGGTCCCTCATGGCAGAAAGAAGAGTCACCATCTTGGCAGAGTTAATTGATCCCAGTCATGAATGTTATTGTTTGAGCATGACATTGGGCACACACTGGTATCCTGTTATGTTCAGTCCATGGATAGGATCAGCCAGCAGCATCCTCAGAGCAAAGAGTGGTGGGTACAGATGGCTGTCAGGCAGCTATGCTCCCACAGCAAGAGATTCAAGGGGTGTGATCTTGGGTAAGTGAGTTAGCTTCCTTTAGGAGAGGGCAATTCTCTAAAGAGGGCTAAAGGCTGAGAGCTGTCAGAAGGCCTCACTCCCTGAATCTGGAGAATAACTCCATAATTCTGAAGGGAGAAGTTGGCAACCCAGCCAGCTCCAGTTTACTCTCCACCCCATCACCATTTGGATAGTGATCCTCAGCAACGTGTACAGGGTCCACGAGAGTTTATTTGTGATACACGAGCATCAGGATTTGGGAAGAACTGTCTTTAGGAAGAGGAAGCCACACTGAGAAATTAAGGATCTTGAGTAAGGCTGAACCAAGCATAATGTTGTCTTTCTGACATGCTCCTTTGTAACCCAATTGTCTCCCACTAAGGCCATTAAAACAGAACATGAGATCAACCTGTGCCACTACCAACTGGAAATTATTTGTGAGGCATTTCACAGGCACATCAAACTGACATTTCCAACAACAAACTCAACTTTTTTCCTCTCTCTCTCCTTCCTTTCTTCCTTGATGGCGCTTGGATGGCTTGTTTGGTTAAGCTGTTAAGCTGTTAAGCTGTGATCTTGGCTCAGGTCAAGATCACAGGGAGACTGCTTCTCTCTTTCCCTCCACACCTCTCTCCCCACTCATGCTCTCTCTCTCAAATAAATAAATAAATAAAATCTTTTAAAAAATAAAAAAATAAGGATGAGATAGGTGTTTTGCACGGTCTATCTTTTCAAAACTTTTTAATGAAAAACTTTCAAAACTTTTGAATTTGAGCCCTGAACCTATTCCTAAGACAAATAATAATTATTTTAAAGCAGGGTAATAAGTCTCAAATTACTAATATCACAAAATTAGTATAGGGGAAACCTGGAGTAGATGCAATTTGTGAAGAAAAAATATGGAAGCCTTATTTAAAACAATCTTGATAAACAGGAAAGTGGACAGATTGGAGTGCATAGAAAGGATATTGGTTATTTGGGAAATTGTATCATAAAATTGAAGGATTATACAAATTCTTTTATCTACTGGAAGAGCGATGTCATAGTATTTGTCAGAGAAAGACAAATACCATATAATTTCACTCATATGTAGAGTTTAAGGAACAAAACAAATAAGGGAAAAAAAGAGAAAAAAACCCAGACTCTTAAATATAGATAACAAGCTGGTGGTTGCCGGTGAAATAGGGGAGGGGATTAAGAGTATATTCATCATGATGAGCATTGAGTGATGTATAGAATTTTTGAATCATTCTATTGTACACCTGAGATTAATATAACACTGCATGTTAATTATGCTGGAATTTAAAAAAAAACTAAAAGTTTTTTTAATGAAATAAAGAAAAAGATTAGTGGCACATTTGTCCTGAGAGAACTGTAGTATAGTTTAAGTTCTATAATGTACTTGCAGAATGAGTCATCTATCTTCCCCCAAACAGTCCTTGGTATCAGTGGATCCATTACTGGGAATTCAGTCTTGCTCAAGGAAATCCATCCTCTAATTAAAAATTTTAAGAAGTGAGATGAATGACATGAAGTTCTTTCCCACCTCTATGAGTCTATAACCTCTTAGTCCGCATTTATTTCAAAAATGTGGTTCAAATCTGGTTTCATTCATTAAACAAATATTTGAGTGCCTACCCTGTGGTACGGACTCACTGTGTATAGTCAGACCAAAGTTGGCTAAAAACAGATCATACAATGACTATGTTGTGTAAGAGGTGGCAGATAGCCACAAACTGGTCATAGGCCATTGTGGTCTGGAGGAAAATGTCCAAATAATCAAACACTATGAAAAAATACATCTGAGTGGTGCAGCTTGCAAACATAATGGCTTTGTTCTCTGTATGGATGGTCACCAGCATTTCTGGAACCATGGTGGAAGTGAAACAAATATCCGAAAGACAGGTGAAAGAGGATGAAGTACATGGGTGAGTGGAGGTCACAGCCAGAGCTGATGGCGAGAATGATAAGTCGGTTTTCAAGGACTGTGACCAGGGATATGGGCAAGAATAGTCCAAAGAAGAGAGTCCCAAGAAGAAACTTCTGAGACACCTCTTTGGTTTCCTGCTCCCATTTAGTTAATGATTCTGCCAGGAAACAGGCAAAGCAATGCTAATTGAATAATTAGCATTAATTAAATTAATTAATTAACTAAAATAAACAGACTGGAAGGGTGCCTGGCTGGCTCAGTCTGTAGAGCATGCAACTCTTGATCTCTGGGTCGTGAGTTCAAGCCCCATGTTGACATGGAGTCTGCTTTAAAGTAACAGCAACAAAAATCAAATATAAGCCCCCAAACATAAAAATATTCCTATGGGGGCACCTGAGTGGCTCAGTGGGTTAAAGCCCCTGCCTTCACTTCAGGTCATGATCTTAGGGTCCTGGGATCGAGCCCAGCTCAGGTAATGATCTAAGGGTCCTGGGATCAAGCCCAGAATTGGGCTCTCTGCTCAGCGGGGAGCCTGCTTTGCTTCCTCTCTCTCTGCCTGCCTCTCTGCCTACTTGTGAACTCTGTCTGTCAAATTAAAAAAAATACATTCCTGTGATATTAATGCCCAAAGAAAAACAAAATCAAACATTTTCACTAGCAATCTAATATTTGTTCATCAAGAAGGATTACAGAAGCCATTATTACATGGAGATAATCATATAGGGATAATCTATTCCCTCCTTCTGAATTTATCACAAACAAGTCATTGCTTTCAGATCTATCCCAATGGACCATCTGCCTCTGGATGATCTGTCAGTCCATTTAAGGCATAGCACATCAATGGTTTGACCATTCTTCTTTCTTTTGGGATGAAATTTATCTTGGATAATTCTGCCTTTTCCCCAGATTTCTTTCATATTGTAGCAGACCTGTGCCTGTTGGTGGTGCTCAGGCCCTACTTTGCTCTGTGGTCCTACCCCCTGACAAGAGCTAATTGGATCAGAGTGTAGTGTCTGGTCCAACCTGGGTTTCTTATGGGATCCAAGCAGACCCGGGGTCAGCAGAACAACAATATTATCCTTATTGCGCTGGTGAGTGACCTGGGAGCAAAAGGGCAAACCAGAAGCATCTAACAATTCAGGGACATCCAAGGTGGAAATATCAAAGATTCTAGTTAAATAAATGCTCCTTTTGTTACTTACTTACTTTTTAAAAAAGATTTTCAATCTCTATACCCAGTGTGGGGCTTGAACTTACAACCCAGAGATCAAGGGTCTCGTGCTCCACCGACTGAGCCAGGCAGATATCCCTTGTTATTTTATTTCTAAACAGCTTAGCTAATTGGGAGAGCAAAAACCATAATAAAATGGAAACTGTACTGGACAGTTCTATTTCAATGTGGGAAATTTGAAGGTGATCATGTTTTTCCTCACAGTGAGAGTTCTTCTCTCCCTAGGTATGATCTCATAGTTCACATTTCCCTCTAAAAAATATCCCGTTAGAGTCTGAGCTACATGTTCTTTGCCAATCAAAATACTTTTTTTTGTTTTGTTTTTAAGATTTTATTTATTTATTTGACAGACAGAGATCACACGTAGGCAAAGAGTCAGGCAGAGAGAGAGGAAGGGAAGCAGGCTCCCCGCTGAGCAAAGAGCCCGATGCGGGGCTCGATCCCAGGACTCCGGGATCATGACCCCAGCCGAAGGCAGAGGCCTCAACCCACTGAGCCACCCAGGTGCCCCGCCAATCAAAATACTTAAATAGCAATTGTAAAGGGCCTGCTAAGAGTCTGATGGCACCCTCGGTCAAAGACTTGCCCTATCAGATATGAATATAAAAACACATAACAGTGTCAACAAAACCTACTCACAAAACAAAGGGTAAACACCATGGTCTTTATCATTATTCATTTACTATGAACAGCACCCCCTTACATGTGTTATCATTTTTACTTTAGAAATGAGTAACAGATGTAGATAGAAGCTGACCAGCTTGCAAATGGCAGAGCTGGAATTGGAGCAGATGCCTGACCTCAGAATAGGTAGAAAATGCAGTTTGAGAATTTGAAAATTAAAAGGTGGCTTTATAAGTCAGTGTGAAAGACAGGACTCCCATAAAGTGTGAGAACAAATTTGTTTTTTCATTTGGAAAGAATAGATTTCTACCTCTCGCTGAACAGAAATATATCATTGGTAGAGTACATTTTAGAAATGAAAAGACAAATCTGAACTATAGGAAAGAACTGTTGAAGATTTGTTTGTTACAATACATAGACAAAGATGTTAACAATATGATGCAAAATCCCAATCCAAATCATGTCCTATCAGAGATATCACATATCCTACTGGAAGGAGATCGGGAATTATGACACTAAAGAAATGAGATCTTATATGTTAAAAACCCTATTCAAATTACCATTTTGGGAACTAGACTAATATTCTTGAGGGGTCCAGTTAGACAATGTGATATCTCCTACAGTCCTGTAAGTGGTTAGTGCCAGTCTTATTTTAAGTTATACAGGACTCCAAGGCTACTGTGAAAGTATTACGTCTCCAGAGGAACTTACCTTCCATTGAAAGAGCATTTCTGGGGGCACCTGGGTTGTTCATTCAGTTAAGTATCTGACTCTTGATTTTAGCTCAGGTCATGATCTTGGGCTGTGATATTGAGCCCCGCATTGGACTAATGTGCTGGGCATGGAGTCTGCTTGAGGCTGTCTCTTTCCCTCTTCCACTGTCCCTCCCCACAACTCTGTCTAAAAAAGAGAGAGAGAGAGAGAGAGCATGCATTTCTGGTACAATAATAAATTAATTCTCTTTTAAGGATGTGGGCCATGTACAGATTAACATATGTTAATATGTACATGTGTATTTTTGTGTGTATAAGTATTAATGTGAAATTAAATCAAAGTTCTCAATAAAGAGTGGAAGGATCACAAAGGAATGAAAAAGGTGATCTCAGACTTACTCTTAGTGTGATCGTAAAAGTTATCAGAGTAGACAAATTCTCAAATTTGGATTTCCAGCTTTGGGATAGATAACAGTCAGAATAGGTTAGGCTCTATTGTTGAAAAGAGCGACAGTGTATGTAACAGAACTAAAATTTTTGATTTAATGAATAAATGATTTAAAGAACAAATTCTAGTTTAATGAAACAAAATCTTGTTTCTTTCTCTTGAAAAGTGCCTACCAACTTGGGCAACCATCCAGGGGAGTCCCCCATGTATTGGCCAGCTTTCTAGACTCTTTGGATCTTGTGATGTCTTCATTCACAATAGCTATATCAAGGGAAGAATGAACATGAAGAATAACGTACCAGCTCTTCAACTGTTTTGGTCTAGAAGGGACCCACCACTTCCATTCATATTTTAGTGGACACATCAAAACATATCATTTCCACCTTTAACTTCAAGGGGCAAAGAAAATGTCATTCTTTTGGGTATCCAGTAGGAGAGGATAACCAGAAATATTGTCAACAAAGCAATAAAATTCACCATTCAACTGTACACATTGAAATCCATGTGAAAAGCTGGGCAGCCTGTTCTAAAAATACAGGCTCAGGGTCAGAGTTCTGGATTTGAATCCTGGTTTTGCCACTTGGTCTCTCTGTAATGTTGGGAAAGATTTTTAAGCTCTTAGATTCTCAATTTCCTTAACTCTAAAATGAAGACAGTAATCATTCCCATTGAGGAAGATCACATAAGATAGTAGATAGAAGTTAACATAGGCTTCCCATATAATAAGTACTGAAACACTGACTGTATTTTGATATGTATTTTAATCATATTTTATCCAGATAAAAAAACCCAAAACACTGTTGGTAATACATGCACATGAACAACACAGATCTACAAAAAAGCACATAGAAATAAGTTAAGGTAAATTATCAATAGTTTAGCATTCTCTGCCAACATCTGAGATAACAAGGCTAAGGTAAATGCTTCAAATCCAAGTGGGAACTCACTTGTGAGGAAGTAAGAGAGAAGATTGAGGACATACTTTTTGGACAGCAGAGACGGCAGAAAGATCATCAGATAAATTACATGGAAGTTAGTTGTTTAAAAGTGTATAGAAACTAGGAGAGAGCAGCCATAGATTCCTCAGGATTAGGTGAAAGAGGGTTTGCAAGATTCAAGAATAAACTTTAGAATCGAAGTTTTTTCGCTTGGGATCCATTAAACTTCTTAGTCCTGGGGCCAAGAGATCCATCACAGACAAGAGGTAGCTCTACTGAGAAGCCTTCCCAAAGCCCCCTTCACATCCTTGTTCCTCAAGCTGTAGATGAAGGGGTTCAGCATGGGGGTGACCACAGTGTACATCACTGAAGCCACAGAGACTTCCTGGGGGGAATGAGTTACTGCAGAAGTGAAGTAGACCCCTACACCTGTCCCATAAAATAAAGAAACTACTGAGAGGTGAGACCCACAGGTGGAAAATGCTTTTTGCTTTCCCCCCAATGAAGACATCTTCCTAATGGATGAAGCAATCTGTGAGTAGGAGAAAAGGATCCCAACAAGGGGAAAAACACCCAGCACACCAGTCATAAAGTATATCAGTGTGCTGTTCAGGAAGGTATCAGAGCAGGCCAGCTTGAGAATCTGTGTCAATTCACAGAAGAAATGTGGAATTTCAAGATCTCTGCAGAAGCTTAGATGCATCATCAGAGAGATGTGAAGAAGGGATGTCATGACACCAACAAACCAGGTGATAAAAACCAGCAGGCCACAAAGGCGGGCGTTCATGATGACCGTGTAGTGCAGGGGGTGGCAGATGGCCACAAATCGGTCATAGGCCATTACAGTCAGGAGTAGAGTGTCCAGGATAGGAAAGAACATGGAAAAATAGACCTGTGTGAGGCAGTCCATGTAGGAGATGGCTTTGTTCTCTGTGTGGATGTTCAGGAGCAGCTTGGGCACTATGGTGGTGCTGAAACAGATGTCAACCAAGGACAGGTTGGAAAGGAAGAAGTACATGGGGGTGTGGAGGTGGGGGTCAGAGCAGATGGCCAGGATGATGAGCAAGTTCCCGAGCACAGTGACTAAGAACATGGACAGGAACAGCCCGAATATGAAGGGCTGTAGTTCTGGATCCTCAGAGAGCCCAAGGAGGATGAACTCTAAAATTCCTGTTCGGTTTCTTGCTTCCATCTACCTGATATAGCTACAAAGGAAGAGACAAGAGCAACATGAATTAGCAGCAAACTGGTACCCTCCGTGTAACAAAAATGTTGGCCATGCCTTTCACTCAAGTTATTTATGAAGTCAATCACTTTGTCTAAGTGTTGGGTCTCCTTTCACTCATAAGTGAAATGAAAAAAATGGAATCTCTTATGCCATCCACTTATCTTGAGCAAACTAAGTCAGCCAGAGAAGGACAAATACATGATTTCACTTGTATGTGGAATTTAAGAAACAAAACAAACAATTATAGTGGAAAGAAAGAGGAAAACCAGGGTGCCTGGGTGGCTCAGTCGGTTAAGCATCAGCCTTCGGCTCAGATCATGATCTTAGAGTCCTGGGATCCAGCCCCATGTTGGGCTACCTGCTCAGCAGAGAGTCTGCTTCTCCTTCTCCCTCTGCCCTTCCTCCTCTCATGCTCACTCTCTTTCTACCTCTCAAATAAATCAATAAAATCTTAAAGAGAGAGAGAGAAACCAAAAAACAGACTCTTAACTATAGAGAACAAGCTGATGGTTACCAGAGGAGGGGTTGGTAGGGGGTTGGGTTAAATAGGTGATGGGGATTAAAGAGTGCATTTGTTGTGATGAACACCAGGTGTTGAATGAATGTGTTGAATCAGGGGCACCTGGGTGGCTCAGTCAGTTAAGCATCTGCCTTTGGCTCAGGTCATGATACCAGGGTCCTGAGATGGAGCCCTGCATTGGGCTCCCTGCTGACCTGGGAGCCTACTTCTCCCTCTGTCACTCCCCCTGCTTTTGCTCTTTATCTCTGTCAAATAAACAAAATCTAATAAAAAAGAGAAAGTATTGAATCATTAAATTATATACCTGAAACTAATATTATACTATATGTTAACTAACTACAATTTAAATAAAAACTAGAAACAGACAAATAAGCCCAAAACTGAAAAAAAATCCATTTTATAACAACAGAAGTAGAATGCAATCCTACAGCATGGAGTCCAGAATTCTTAATTACCAATCTTTTAAAAAATTTTTAAAATTTAAGCTCAATTTACTCAACATATATTATATTATTAGTTTCAGGGGTAGAATTTAATGATTCATCAGTTGCATATAACACCCAGTGCTCCTTACATCAAGTGCCCTCCTTAATGCCCATCACCTAATTACCCCATCCCCTCCCCCTGATCTCCCCTCCAACAACCCTCAGTTTGTTTCTTAGAGTTAAGAGTCCCTTACGGTTTGCCTTCCTCTCTGTTTTTATCCTAACCACCTATCTTAAGCATCCATTTTATAACAATCCTGTTGGATGGTCAGGGAGCTTCAAAATGGGACATCAGGGCACCCGAGTGGCTCGGTGGGTTAAGCCTCTGTCTTTAGCTCAGGTCATGACCTCAGGGTCCTTAGGATCGAGCCGAGTAGGGCTCTCTGCTCAGCAGGGAGCCTGCTTCCCCGTCTCCTGCCTGCCTCTCTGCCTACTTGTGATCTCTGTCTATCAAATAAATAAATAAATTCTTAAAAAAAAAAAAAAAAAGGACATCAACGTCATGTACCTCCTGGTAGGAGGTACAGGAAAGGACCCAATGTTACTTCTGTGAGATTCCTGCCAAGGGTGCAGGACTTCAATTTAAAGACTAGGGTGCATCAGACAAACCCAAATTGAAGGACATTCTACACAATTTCTGACCTGCGCCCTTCAAAAATGCCAATGTCATCAAATACAAAGATAGTCTAGAACTGTTCCAGATTAAAGGAAGCTTAAGAGATGTGTCAATCAAGAAATGCATGATCCTGGACCTTTGTTTGCCTCAGGATAATTGTCAAAACAGGAATAAGTTCTGTAAATTTGATAGTTATTACGTCAATGTTACTATCTTGATTTTGATCATTGTACTGTGGTTATGTGAGGAAAATGTCCTTGTTTTTAGGGAATACCAAAGAGAGGTAAAGAGGTATCATATTTGCAGTGCGACTTACTTGCAAATGGTTCTGAAAACACACATGTGTAGATAGCTTTAGGTAGCATAGACACATGAAAAAGTGCTCCACATCACTGGGCATCAGGGAAATACAAATCAAAACCACAATGAGATACCACCTCACACCAGTCAGAATGGCTAAAATGAACAAGTCAGGAAATGACAGATACTGGTGAGGATGTGGAGAAAGGGGAACCCTCCTACACTGTTGGAGGGAATGCAAGCTGGTGCAACCACTCTGGAAAACAGCATGGAGGTTCCTCAAAAAATTGAAAATAGAGCTACCTTATGACCCAGCAATTGCACTACTGGGTATTTACCCTAAAGATACAAACGTAGTGATCCGAAGGGGCATGTGTACCCGAATGTTTATAGCAGCAATGTCCACAATAGCCAAGTTATGGAAAGAACCTAGATGCCCATCAACAGATGAATGGATAAAGAAGAGGTGGTATATATATACGATGGAATACTATGCAGCCATCAAAAGAAATGAAATCTGGGACGCCTGGGTGGCTCAGTTGGTTAAGCGGCTGCCTTCCGCTCAGGTCATGATCCCAGCGTCCTGGGATCGGATCAAGTCCCACATCGGGCTCCTTGCTCGACGGGGAGCCTGCTTCTCTCTCTGCCTCTGCCTGTGCTCGCTCCTGCGCTCTCTCTATCTGACAAATTAAAAAAAAAGTCTTTAAAAAAAAAAAATGAAATCTTACCATTTGCGACAACATGGATGGAAGTAGTGGGTATTATGCTTAGCGAAATAAGTCAATTGGAGAAAGACAACTATCACATGATCTCCCTGATATGAGGAAGTGGAGATGCAATGGGGGTGGGGGTTAAGGTGATAGGAAAATAAAAAAGGAAACAAGATGGGATCGGGAGGGAGACAAACCAAAAGAGACTCTTAATGTCATAAAACAAACTGAGGGGGGTGGGGGGGAGGGGGGTTGGGAGAGGGTGGTGGGGTTACATTATATGTTTAAATAAAAAAGCTTAAAATAAAAAAATAAAAAAAACATGAAGAAGAGGAAGAGAAAAAAATGGGTGAAGAAAAGTAAACATGGTAAAATTTAACATTTGGGGGATCTGGTCAAGGATATACATAGGAGCTATTTAAGTTTTTCTTCCAACTTTTCTGTAAACCTGAAATGAGGTCAAAATTAAAAGTTAAAAAGTAGCACTTTCACACAATGCCCAGTCAAAAAAAAAAAATCCATCCATGAGATGTCGTCAGGAAAGAGTCAAACTTCTAAGAACACTGCAGGTGAGGTGACCATTCACAGATTTAGAGCCCACATTCACGCTTCCCTAGAAACCTCAGCCAGAGGAATTAGTCTAAAGTGGTCCTGGATGAAATGCATTCTAGGTTTCAGGTAGAAGCAGCACAAATCTCTTGGAAAGAGCTTTCACCTGAGGGTGTCTGCCTCAGTGTCCACAAGGGAGATTGGTCTGAGATTTTTCTATCTTTTAACAGCCTTTCCATGCTTGCCTGTCAATGCTGGTTCCTTCTGACTTCCCAGTCTTATTAAGGGCCACACCAGCCCTTCCCTCCTGAAGCACCAACACTTTTGCCTTCTTAGGAATTCTAAAAATGCTGTGATTCTTCCCATAGCCATGCCCATGGAGTACTGCCCTCCCTGCTGGGGCTCTTGCATGCCTTCGTCTTTCCCGTGATCATCCCCATCCTTATTTCTCAGATGAAACATCACTTCCTCAGAGGAGCCTTCCCTGAGCCCTCCCTGCCCAGCATGTGTAGTCCCCTAATCCATGCCTTTATAGTCTCCTGCATTTTTCTTCACTACACAAATCATAACTATATATTCACATTTACTTATGGAATTCTTTAATACCTGTCCCTCTCACCACTGAATCATAAACCACACAAGTTCAGATCACATTATAAGATTTACTTTTCCTCACATTCCCCCTGTGCTTTGTACTCAAACGCCATGGAAAGTGGAATAAAGACTGAAACCAAAACGATCACATATATAACAAACCAGAAATCTACAGGTTGATCTCATGTTGACTATGGAAGCAACAAACTGAAAAAGAAAGATTCATGGAGCATGAATCAATTGATGTAGAAAATAATATAGCTTCAAAACAAATCAAAATATATTTAATAAAATATAACAGTTACTGATGGGAAGGGAACAGGTTAAATTTTAGCCACAGGGAATCAAGAATACTGCCAAAAGGTGATCAGGAATAGCTATGTTAAAGCAAGGGTTAATCCAAGGTCTGTTATTTAACCCTAAAAAAAAAAAAAAAAAAAAAAAAAAAACAAGACATAAATAACAAGGAAACAAAAAGCTGAAAGGGGAAATGATGCCTGCTGTTATAATTATTTAACATTGTTTCCAATTATTCAAAAGAAATGCCGTTAAGACAGAAAAGTGAATGTGATATATTAGGAAATCAGAAGCAAATCTGGCCTCTGTCAGCTGCTGCTGTGATTGCTGCTGCAACACTGAAGAAAGTCAACTTAAACACAATTAGGATGAATCAGTGTCATTAGCTTCTTATGGATCTGTAAACAGTCAATAGGAAAGACAAGAGAAGGGCCTATTCACAACTGCAGTGACAACATAGATAACACCCAGCACAGAGTGAGCGTTCAGTACATATTTCGTGAATCACAGAGTGTATACAACCTGGTAGAAACCAAGTCATGGTGGTGGTGGGGTGGAGAAGCAGATACCCATCTGGACAGAGATTCTTCAATTATTGCATGCACTAGAATCACCTAGAGGACTTGCTAAAACAGATTTCTGGGTCTCCCCCCAGAGTTTCTGACAGCAGGTCTTGGGCAGGGACTGGAAATATGCATTTCTTTCTTTTTTTTTTTTTGAATATTTTATTTATTTATTTGACAGAGAGAGAGAGAGATCACAAGTAAGCAGAGAGGCAGGCAGAGAGAGGGGGGGAAGCAGGCTCCCTGCTGAGTAGAGAGCCCAATGTGGGGCTTGATCCCAGGACCCTGAGATCACAACCTGAGCCAAAGGCAGAGGCTCAACCCACTGAGCCACCCAGGTGCCCCAGAAGATGCATTTCTAACAAGCTCCCAGGAGATGCTGCTGCAGCTGCTCCAGGAACCCCATTTTGAGAGCTATACACTAGAGAAGCACAAGGAAGCCATGAGCAGGTGGGTTAGAAACTCTTAAGAGTCCACTTGAGGGAGTGCCCATGCCAGTGACACTGAGAAGTCGCTAGTTTCCAGAATGAGGGCCCATTAGAGCTGGCAGTCACAGAAAATAGTAGCAGCAGAATCCAAAAAGACATAAATTACCAGGGAAATAAATTCCAGAGGTTAAAAAAAAAACCAGCAATCAGTCATTATCCATCCTATTACCTCCTTCCCCCAACCGATTTTTTTTAAAGATTTTATTTATTTATTTGACAGAGAGAAATCACAAGTAGGCAGAGAGGCAGGCAGAGAGCGAGAGAGGAGGAAGCAGGCTCCCTGCCAAGCAGAGAGTCTGATTCGGGACTCAATCCCAGGACCCTGAGATCAGATCGTGACCTGAGCCGAAGACAGAGGCTTAACCCACTGAGCCACCAAGGCACCCCCCCCAACCGATTTTTAATCCTCCTTTTCATACCCAGTACTCACTAGGACAGTGTGACTCAACTGGCTGCTCTGTTAGATGGGGATGACAGACTCTATGCCAGAGAATGGCAGGGAGACAGAACCTGTCGCTAAGTCATATCCGTGAGAGGCACAGGGGTGGTCTCCTCCTGGTCAGGTGTCACTGGGCTATGGGTGAGGATGCTAGGGAAGTGTTTATGGTTTCTCAAGTCCCTGGAGGGATGATTTCTCATTGCTCTTCATTAAAAAAATTGTTCCTCTGATGGGCTATTCTTCAAGTCATTCAACTCCTTTGGGGTAATGAGAAAATGGCAGAACAGAGCCATGTGTTAATTCTGTTTTCCAGGAAGGCAGCTTTGGAGCCAGATGGATCCCTCTGCCCCCATGGGCTTATTCCTTCTTGGAAGAGCTTTCATCACTATGGATTTGCCTTTGAGGAAAAGAGGTTCCCCCTCAGGAATGTGTCCTTGCAGCAAAGACCCATCTCCCCATAGCCACAGTACTTAGGGTCCGGCTCAAAGTAACACCGAAGAAAGAAAGATACACCTGTCTCAGTGAATCTCTTGTGACCATACTGTGACTGTATAGGTATAGAACACGGTGTGTAGGTAAATGGTATGGTATTGAACATGGTGTGTAGACAAACAAAGTCCTGCTTCAAGAGAGGGAGGGTCAACTAAAATGATGACACTAGGTCAAGTAGTAAAGGCTGAACAATGTCCTTTGGATTTGCTGACATGGAAAATAAAAGAGTGATTTGGTGAAGGGGTGGGGAGGAGTCTGCTTATACAGGGACTGGGGGGTGACTCAGCAGTGAGAAAATTGACCTCTGAGTGCAGAAGTGACCTCTTCATCTGTCAAGAATGCTTTCAATAGAGGGAGGGTAATACCATGTATTTTTTTCATTGTGGACATGAGAAAACATTTAAATGACAAAGGAAGCACTCCAGTTGATTGTAGAAAATTAAACTGATATTCCATGATTTAGCATAAAAACAAGTTCTGCCATATATTTTTAAATGAATAAACCAAAGGTACTTGGGTGGTTCAGTTCGTTAAGCATTGACTCGATCTCAGCTCAGGTCTTGATCTCAGGTTTGTGAGTTCAAGCCATGAGTTGGGTATGGAACCTACTTAAAAATATTTAAAAATGAATAATCATTTATTTTACAAATTATTTACTCTTAATTATAGTGAAATGTATCATTTTTAATTAGTTGAGTAAATTAAAAATGGAATGATGAAATCAAAGTCAGATGTATTATTAACGCAACTTTAGTGAGTAGAAGAAATTTCCTGTCAATAAGTATAAATAGCTTTCTACCATATGTATATATATATATATATATGTATATATATATATATATATATATAAAACTTTACAAGCATTTGTAATCTCAGTGGTATAATCCAACAGCCATTGGAACCATAACTACAAGACTTCAAATATTATATATAGGAAATTTCTTCATCCCTTTTAGTAAATAGTCTTAGCAAAAACTTCACAATAGAAAGATTCAAAAAACCTATGACATGAATTCAAATTTTTAGGCTATGAACAGAACACATTTCTTAATAAATTTAGAAATTCTTTGAGACGAAAATGTATCAAAACATTAATTGGACAGGGTCTCTTATACCACAAGACTTAGTTAAAGAAAATTATGTGCATTTTTTCAAAATTTGAATCAACTGTTGTCTAATATTCTTTAGACTGTGGGCAATTGTTCAGTTGAAACTTCTATGTTAAAAATATCCTTTTTAGTCTTTTCCTGATATTTTCCTAATAAAATTTTGATAACTGAAAAAATATGTTTTATCACCCATCTAAAAAATCTTTCTCTCTTGTGTGTAAGGTTCTAACCAATTTTTGTGTTCTGGTTGTGAACCAAAATAGGTTCTAACCTATTTTGTGTGTAAGGTTCTAACCAATATATGTAGCAGACCAAAGTTATAAGAACAAATCGGGAAAGAAAAAGGCTTTAAAACATCAGTTGGTTATACACCCATGTTCACAGAAGTTTATTCACATAGAAAAAAGCTGGAAGCAACTAAAATATCCACTGTCAGATTCACAGATGAACAAAATGTGGTGTAAACATACAGGGAATATTATTCACCCTAAAAAAGGAAGAAGTTCTGACACACACTACGACACGGATGAACATTGAAGACATTGTTCTAAGTGAAATAGGGCACTCCTGAAAGGACAGAAACTATATCACTCTGCTTATGGGAAGTTCCTAGGGTAGTCAAATTCACAGAGACAGAGAGGAGACGGCGGCATCCAGGGGTGGGGCAGGGAGTGGAGGGGGTCATTGTCTCATGGGGACAGAGTCTCAGCTTGGAAAGATGAGAAAGTTCTGGAGATGGATGGAGGGGATGGCTGCACAACAATGTGAATGTACCTAATGCCACTGAGCTGTGCACTAAAAGTGGTTAAAATGGTAACATAGGTATATGTGTGTATTTTATTAATATATAATTATTTATATTATATTTATTATATATACCATATATAATATAGTGTATGGAAAATAATAGAAAGAGCAATTTGGTGAAGTGGTGGGGAATTTCCAGTGCAATATGTGTGATATACCATATAATACACACACATGCACACACACACACATATAATATATAATGATATATAATACATTATATATAATATATATAATAAGTTGTCTGACTTCTAAAATTGATGCCTGTTGTTCATTAAAAAAATTTATTTATGGGTTCCCTGGGTAGCTCAGTGGGTTGAGCCTCTGCCTTTGGCTCAGGTCATGATCTCAGGGTCCTGGGATTGAGCCCCGCATCGGGCTCTCTGCTCAGCAGGGATCCTGCTTCCCCCTCTCTCTGCCTACTTGTGATCTCTCTCTCTCTCTCTCTCAAATAAATAAATAAAATCTTCGGGGCACCTGGGTGGCTCAGGTTAAAGGTTAAAGCCTCTGTCTTCAGCTCAGGTCATGATCCCGGGGTCCTGGGATTGAGCCTCGCATCTGGCCCTCTGCTCAGTGGGGAGCCTGCTTCCCCTTCTCTCTCTGCCTGCCTCTCTGCCTACTTGTGATCTCTCTGTCAAATAAATAAATAAAATCTTAAAAAAATGTGTATTTATTTATTTCAGAGAGAGAGAGCTGGAGGAAGAGCAGAGAGAGAGAATCTCAAGCAGACTCCCCACTGAGTGACTAGCCAGGACATGGGGCTTGATTCAGGACCCTGAGATCATGACCTGAGCCAAAATCAACAGTTGGACTCTTAACAGACTGAGCCACCCAGGTGCCCCCGATGCATGTTCGTTTTTACTATTAATTGCCTACACGTGTTGATCCATTACAAAAATTAGTTGCTATCAACAGCATCTTGTTATTATTAAGGGATGCAATCAAAATTATTGAAATCTGTCTAGGAATAATGATTCTGTTGCTTAAGAGGACATGTGTGAACTAAGGATGTGTCTTGGAAATCTTTCAAGTGAATGTCTTAATTAAAATATAGCAGACAGGATAAACAAATCATAGGTATATACAGCTTGATGAAATGTTCTGTGGTGGCCATACTTGCATAACTGCCAACCAGACTGAGCTCTGGAACATTACCAGCTCCCCAGAAATATCATACATTACTCCCCAAAGATCATTGTTATTCTGAAATCCATCACCAGAGATTTGATTTGTCCATTTTGGGCCTTTATATAAATGAGATCATGCTGGAAAAAACATTTAAAAGAACGATTCCGGGATACCTGGGTGGCTCAGTGGGTTAAGCATCTGCCTTCGGCTCAGGTGGTGATCCCAGAGTCCTGGGAGGAGTCCTGCATTGGGCTCCCTGCTCTGTGGGGAGCCTGCGCTCCTCTCTCTGCCTCTGCCCCTCTTTCTCTGCCTCTCATGAATAAATAAATAAAATCTTAAAAAAAAAAAGATTTAACTAAAGATGTTTCTCGATCCTTAGATTTGTAAAGAAACTGGAGATGAGGTGAGATGTTCCTTAAGGGAGGCTGTGTACCCTGGAGGCTACACCCAAGAGGAGAGGAATATTTTAGGAAGAAAGCATCCCAGTGGGGACTGAGGAGTGGGGCTGGAAGATGTTTGTGTATGTCCAGGGGTGGGGGGGACTGGGGCTGGGGGAACTTGTGTGGATCCTACATGTGGCTCCAACTCTGCTCCCAAGGTGTATACACGGCAGAAAAATTCACCTCCCTGACCCTAGAGAAGGTGTGGGGAGTCTCCAGAAGCAATCAAAAGAGCAATTTATTTAATGAGAAATGAGGGAATTCAGCCCCAAAGAATCCTCCTGTGCCCTTCACCTCAGGCTCGCCTCTCCCTTGTCAGAAGGAAATGCCCTTGGGCCAGGCCAGGTGTCATTCTGGCCCTGGGCCCCCAGGCTTATCGGTCCCTGCTTCTCTGCCCTTTTTTTCTTCCATTGGGAGAAGCTAATATAATAGAGCCCAAATCTTCAGCAGTTCCAGTGTGCTGCCCTGGCATTGCTCAGAAACTGCTGTGGCAAAGAGGTAAGACCCAAGGCCCTAAGATTTCACTCGCAGGCTTTCCTGGCACATAGGTAGAGATGTGGAGAGGAAAAGCCCACCCAAATCAAGAAAAAGTCCCGGGCTCTGGACAGGGCTGTCCAAGCCCCACTGCACCTTATGTCCTTACCTCATCTCCAGCTCTGCTCTCTTTTCCCTGCCTCTTAGTTCTCGGTCTCCCGGGTCTCTACCCACTTGAGCATCCCTCCCTTCTGTTTTCTAGAGGGAACTTTACACACATACGAAGTGTCTCCCTTGTGCCTAACACTGAGCTAGGTATTGCATATAAGGGGGAAACTATAATGCATTGCTTCCCTGAGAAGATGAAAGCCTCAGGATCAAGCACAGGCAGGCACTGTGTAAGCTTGCCTCATGTGTGGCCCAGTGTCTAGAAGGTACAGAGGAGGTGCAAAGAGAGAGTGGTCAGCACTGCCTGGGGCGCGTCAATGAAGATTTCAGGACAGAGCGTGGGAGGAGAGATAGGACTTTTCCAGGTGAACAGGCAGGAAGAAAACTCCAGGGGGGGGGGTGGTGGGTAAATGCAAAGGTCCAGAGCTACAAAATTGCATAGGATGTACCTAGAATTGTAAGAACTGTCGAGTATCTGACGTCAAAGCCTTATTTTCTGATAGATAAAAATGTGACTCTCATACAAATATATGGTGAGTATATGTCAAAGACGTATTTATTAATGAGGGAGCTGAGACAGTAAAGCTAGTTTGCAGAACATTTGAGGAATGGGGAGAGTTTTTCAAGTTGGATGCAAAAATACAGGAAAATAAAACTGTAGCTTTGGGGGCAGCTGGGTGGCTCAGTTAGTTAAGCATCTGTCTTCAGCTTAGGTCATGATCTCAGGGTCCTAGGATCTAGCCCTGCATTGGGCTTTCTGCTCAGCTTCTCCCTCTACCTCTGCCTCTCGCCCTGCTCATGTTCTTTCTCTCTCTCAAAGGAATAAATATTTTTTTTAAAAAAAGCTCATAAAGGGACGCCTGGGTGGCTCAGTTGGTTCGGCTCAGGTCATGATCCCAGTCCTGGGATCGAGTCCCACATCAGGCTCCTTGCTCAGCAGGGAGCCTGCTTCTCCCTCTGCCTCTGCCTGCCTCTCTGTCTGCCTGTGCTCACGCTCTCTCTCTCTCTCTCTAACTAATAAATAAATAAAATCTTTAAAAAAAAAAAAAGCTCATAAAAAGGGGACAGGGCATTGCCATATATATGATGTGAGGCCCTGGCACCTCATTTAAATTCTTAAAAATTGGGGCATCTGGGTGGCTCAGTCCATTAATGGACTGAGGGGATCAAGACCCCATGATCTCGGGGTCCTGGGATCGGAGCCCCATATTGGGCTCCCTGGTCAGCAGGGAGTCTGCTTCTCCCTCTCCTTCTGCCTCTGCCACTGACTTGTGTGCTCATGCTCTCTCTCTCTCTCTTTCTCAAATAAATAAATAAAATCTTTAAAAAATTTTTTTGAAAACCCTGTAGCTTTTGGTGTTATCTTCTACCAAAGGGCAATGAACAATAACCTTTGGGGTGATCTTCTTAGCTGAACAGGAACAATTTGCATCTCTACTGGACAAAAATCACTTGAAGTTTATTAATCTCCTATGTGTTAGCACTGATGTTACACAGTCCAGGTCTCAAGCAAATGAAGGGACATTCCCTCAGAAAATGGGAGAATTAGGGGTGCCTGGGTGGCTCAGTGGGTTAAGCCTCTGTCTTCGGCTCAGGTCATGATCTAAGGGTCCTGGGATGGAGCCCTGAATAGGGCTCTCTACTCAGCTGGGAGCCTGCTTCCCCCTCTCTGTGATATCTCTCTCTCTGTCAAATAAATAAATAAAATCTTTTTTAAAAATGGGAGAATTAAGTTGGCCCATTCTGCAATACTTCAAGGTAGTGTTCAAAAGAAATGCTGCCATCCTTTTGAGTAATATAAAAATTTTGGGTAATTTCCTCCTTAATACAAAGGATGGATCAGAAGACAGGAGGGGATTGGTGGAATCAGTGATGAGGCCAGAGCAAGAAGACAGGGGCCAAACCATGAAGGGAGTGGAGTTTGGACCTTCCCTGGAGGGATACTGAGCCACTGAAATACTTTTTTTTTAAAGATTTTTTTTTAAGATTTTATTTATTTATTTGACAGAGAGATCACAAATAGGCAGAGAGGCAGGCAGAGAGAGAGGAGGAAGCAGGCTCCATGCTGAGCAGAGAGCCCGATGCAGGGATCGATCCCAGGACCCTGGGATCATGACCTGAGCCGAAGGCAGAGGCTTTAACCCACTGAGCCACCCAGGTGCCCCCTGAAAGACTTTTAAAAGATGTGAACAATGATGAGGTGGGAACCATCCTGACCTCTCCTGCATAATGGGCAGGGAGGGTGCCAGTCCATGTGTGACCCATATGAGAAGGTATAAGGACCTGAATTAAAGCTCCATTGGTGAGTGAAGGTGTTCAGTGAGTTTTTGTTGTCATTTTGATACCAAAGACAGCCAGATTCTCCCTATATACCTATCTTCAGGATAAGTTTTGCACCACAGCCATCCTTACCCATTCCTGACTCCTCATGTCCTACCGCATGGAAGGTCTCAGATGCTCCTACTGGCAAAGTTCCTCTCATTTGTCTTCCTACTATCCATGGAGTCCCGAAGCAATCAAATTTGCATTTGTCATCTAGGTGGATTATACTCTTCTCACATCTGAAGAATCTGCCCTAAATTGGATCTTTCATTCTGCACGCCTGCCACATGCACACCCCACCACCACCACCACAACCGAGAGCACATACTCAGAATCAAAGCAAGGATCTCCAACACTTTGCCAGAGTCATCAGCACGTCCGCCCTTCATCAGTGGCTTGCAGATGGTGGACATTACTCCCAGTTCACCATCAGACTCATTAATGTTGCAGCCCAGTGGAGAGGTTTTAGCTCTGTGGGCTGTTACCTTTTAGTTGCAATCATCAGATACAATCCATATGCTTCTGTGATGGGAAATATTTGGTCAGTTCTGGGTGTATGTGTGTGTGAGGGTATTTCTGTCCATGAGATGGACATTCGGACCTGAAGAAGATTGCCCTATCTGATGTGGGTGGGCCTCATCAGAGCTACTGCAGGCCTGTAGAGAACAAAAAGGCTGAGTAAGAGATCATTCCGTCTGTCTGACTGCCTTTGGGCTGGTTTGCCCACTGCTTCCAGACTGGAATTGAAACGTCAGCTCTTTGCAGAACACAAGCCTGTCAGGCTTTTCAGACTGGAAACCATGCCAGCAGCTCTGGCCCCAGGCCTTCAGGCTCCACCCGTAAATACCAGTTGCAGATCTGTTGGTTCTGTGTTTCTGGAGAATCCTTATTTTATAGCTTCTTCCCCTTGTTTCATCTCTGGATTTTTGTTTCTTTTACTCCTGCTTTCCCTTTTCTTCCCTCTTCCAAACTCCAATCCCTCTCTCCACCTGGCATAATGGCTCACGCTATCTTTTATTCAGGGATTACTGTGTTCCTGACCTGCCCAGGGGAACAGGGAGAAGAAGGGGCCATCCTGAAATCCGCTCAAATACATGACTATATTTCTCCATAATTTTTTTACAATCACAAAGTAATATATGCTCATTATGGAAAATTAAGAAGACATAGAAAAAGAGGGAAAAAAAAAGAAAATAGGCACTTATACTCTTAACTCCAAGGAAAAGCAAGGTGGACACTCTGGTGAGTTTCTTTCCATCACAGTTCACCTCTGGATGGCCACTGTTCTATGTGAACGTCTCTTTAGGCTTCCCATTTCATTCTGTTCTTTCTACGTTCCACTCTACCATGGACACTTTGTTATGTTAGTTAAGGTTTCCCAAGTGTCCTATTTAGGTTTTGAAAATATGCACTACTACATACAGTATATCTGACAGCAATACTTCCAACAGCATACTCTAACTTGGCAACACCTAGCAAATATTCTACTCCAACAGCAGAACTCCAATGCCAATATTCTGAATAATGTGATCAAACAGGAGACTCTACAGTGATTCTAGAGAACCATAAACAGCAATGCTATCAATAGTCTCAAACCTAACTCTTTTTTGGCCAATATAACCTGTTCGTTTTTTCTTACTGCTTTTATTTTTTTATTTTGTAGTTCTTTTGTAGTTTTAAGTTTTTACTTAAATTCCTGTTAATGTACAGTGTAATATTAGTTTCAGGTGTAGAATTTAGTGGTTCATCATTTACATACAACTCTCAGTGCTCATCATGGGTGCCCTCCTTAAGGCCCACTACCCATTTAGCCCATCCCCCCACCCTCCTCAGTTTGTTCTCTATAGTTAAGAGTCAGTTTTATGGTTTGCCTCTCTCTTTTCTTCCTTCCCCATATTCATCTGTTGTTTCTTAAATTCCACATATGAGTGAAATCATACGGTATTTGTTTCTCTGACTTTTCACTTAGCGTAATATATTTTATCTCCATCCACACTGTTGCAAATGGCAAGATTTCATTCTTTTTATGGCTGAGTAATATCACAGTGTATGTATACACCACATCTTCTTTATCCATTCATCAGCCAGTGGACATTTGGGCTCTTTCCGTAGTTTGGCTCTTGTTGATAATGCTGCTACAATCATCTGGGGGCACGTGTCCCTTGAATCAGTGTTTTTGTATCCTTTGGGTAAATACCCAGTGTTGCAACTGCTGGGTCATAGGGTAGCTCTATTTTTAACTTTTTGAGGAACCTCCATAACGTTTTCTAGAGTGGTTGCCCCCAACAGTGGAAGAACGTTCCCCTTTCTCCACAGTCTCGCCAACACCTGATGTTTCCTGTGTTGTTGATTTTAGTCATTCTGACAGGTGTGAGGTGGTATCTCATTGCAGTTTTGACTTGTATTTCCCTGAGGATGAGTGATTTGAGCATCTTTTCATGTGTCTGTTGGCCACCTGGATGTCTTCTTTGGAAAAATATCTATTTATGTCTTCTGCCCATTTTTTAACTGGGTTGTTTTTTGGGTGTTGAGGGTAATAAGTTCTTACTGTTTTAAAAGTTTTCTAATAAACTGCACTTTTATATTTCCTTATAATTTTTCCCTCTCTCAGATTTAATTTGCTTTTAATGCCATTTGGTATTATTTTTTTAAAAAGATTTTATTTCTTTACTTGAGAGACAGAGAGAGCATGAGTGGGGTGAGGGTGAGGGGCAGAGGGAGAAGCAGACTCCCCACTGAGCCCCATTTCGGGGATCGATCCTGGGACTCCAGGATCATAACCTGAGCTGAAGGCAAATGCCCCACCGACTGAGCCACCCAGCCACCCTGTCATTTGTTATTATTGATAAACATATAATTTATTGTATATACTTTAAACAGATGATCTAATTCTTTGTAATCTCTCACTATGCTGCTTAGGAACTTTGCATACATTTTTTCTTAAATGTATATAAAATTGAAGACAACTGTCTCTGAGTTTAGAAACTCACTCCTGTCACAGCGACCTAATATCCAAACATAAACTAAGGCTTCTTTTTTTTTTTTTAAACAGGGTGAAATAAAAGGTAGGGCCCTCATTCCCTTTATGTTCAGTTGAAAAACCTTCATGATAAATGGTGTCTCTTCATGGTTAGAGGATTTTATGATAGGGAATTGTCTTTACTATACCCTGAAAATTTCTTCTGTTACTCACTCAACCAAAATATACAGAGAGCACCGGGTACTGTGTTAAGTGCTTGGGATATGGAATGAAAATGAAATAGAAAAGGCAGAGTTGTCCTAACCTAAAGAAATGGAAGGAACTGCATACGAACTTGCAGGGTATAATTAGAATATATGGTTCGGGGGTGGGGAGGGTGTCTGATTTAGTCTTTGGAATTGAAGCATATTATGGTACCTTGATCATTATGATGGTGATAGAGGGACAAATAAGGACAGCAATGAAGGAGTTCCTGTAATAATGAAAGATCTATAAAATCTTTGCACAGCATCCTTATATGAACCAAACAGCACAGAGAATGTGCTGTTCCTAGATACTAATAAGATACCAGACACACACTGGTTAGCGGCATGAGAGCAAAAAATATTACTAAATTCTACAAGTCCTGATGATCTCTTTCTTCTCGGTTTCCCTGGATTTGAAGAGACCACAGACACAAGGCAGAATGGAGATGCTCATGAGGCTAGTGGTCCTCTCATAGGAATTATACAGCAGAGGTGGAACACCCATGCATGGGGGATGATGCAGAGGAGACCCCCACATGGTGTGGGACATTTATTTTATTTTGTTTTGTTTTATTTTAATTTTTTAAAGATTTTATTTCTTTATTTGAGAGAGAGAGAGAGGAAGAGCAGGTAAAGTGTCAGGCAGAGGGAGAAGCAGGCTGGGCTGAGCAGGGAGCCTATCCCCCCCGCCCCGCCCCTGATGCAGGGTGCAATCCCAGGACCCTGAGATCATGACCTGAGCTGAAAGCAGACACTTAGCCAACTGAGCCACCCAGGAGCCCCTTACTTTATTTTTTTAAGATTTTATTTTTAAGCAATCTCCACACCCAATGTGGGGCTCAAACTCATAACCCCAAGATCAAGTGACCAATGCTCTGCCAACTAAGCCTACTGGGTGTCCTGGGACATTCATTTTAAAGAGGTCATCCTGGTAGTAGTGATAAAAACAGAAAGAGGAGGGTGTTGCTGGAGAGATTTTGGTCAACTAAGGAAATCACAACTCTTATGTAAGACATAAGACCTCATGAGTTTGATATATAATGGCACATTCTTCTTTTGTCATTGTTTTAACATTATTCTTGCCTCTTTCCAGGCAATTTCCTTAAGTCCTATGGAAGCTGGGAACCAAACAGTGGCTTTGAAATTCATCCTTCTGGGACTTTCAGAAGATATGGACTCGCAGCCCCTTCTCTTTGGGTTGTTCCTGTCCATGTTCCTGGTCACCGTGCTTGGGAACCTTCTCATCATACTGGCCATCAACTCTGACTCCCGCCTCCACACACCCATGTACTTCTTCCTCTCCAACCTGTCCGTCACTGACATAGGTTTCACTTCCACCACTGTCCTCAAGATGCTAGTGAACATCCAGACACAGAGCAATACCATCACATATGAAAGCTGTCTTACCCAGATGTATTTTTTCATGATTTTTGCTGGACTAGATAATTTGCTACTGACGGTGATGGCCTATGATCGGTTTGTGGCCATCTGTCATCCCCTGCACTATACAGTCATTATGAACCCTCGCCTTTGTGGTCTCCTGCTTCTACTTTCTTGGTTAATCTGCCTGACATATTCTTTGTTGCAAAGCTTGATGTTTTTGAGGGTGTCCTTCTGCAAAGAGATAGAAGTCCCCCACTTCTTTTGTGAACTTACTCAGATCCTCAAGCTTGCCTGCTCTGACACCCTTGCCAATGATATCCTGCTGTATTTTGTAACTGGCCTGCTGGGTGTTATTCCCCTGACTGTAATCCTTTTTTCTTATTATAGAATTATTTCCTGCATAATGGACATTTCATCAGTTGCAGGGAAGTATAAAGCCTTTTCCACCTGTGGGTCTCACCTCTTGGTTGTCTCCTTGTTTTATGGTGTAGGCCTTGGAGTCTACCTCACTTCTGGAACAACTCATCCCTCCAGAGAGGGCTCAATAGCTTCAGTGATGTACACGGTGGTCACCCCCATGCTAAACCCTTTCATCTACAGTCTGAGGAACAGGGACATGAAAAGGGCTCTGAGGAGACTTTTCAGGAGAGGAGTTTACTCTCAGTGATAACCAAAGCTAAGGACAGACAACAGAGATCCAAAGTGCTGATAGCTGGTGTTCCTGAGTATGTAATCTGAAGACAAAACAAATACTATTCATGATTTGCTAAAAGAAAAACATCCCTAAACTGAAGACAAACTTGAAGCAGCACACCAAAAGTCTTATCGTTCATGCAAGAAAAATAATGGTCAACCAATAACTAAACTTCTAATGAAAATCGCTATTTCCAGGACACAGACTGCTGTAGGCAAGCATCAGGGGAGGAGAAGGCAAATTGAGGAGTGCATTGGGGAGAAGGGGGGTTAGGAGTGACAAGCATTTCACATTACTGACTCAGCTTTACCCCTCTGAGTTATATTCTGGCTTTTAGCACCAGGAATGCTGGACCATGGGTCTCCCTGGTCTCAGTGTGGAAACCATTATCTATCTGGGCAGTCTATACTGATCTCCCTCACTCCATAAAATTTTACATACTGAATCTTGCTTTGGTGGTGGCCATTGACCTATACTTGGGATGTTAGTAAGAAGCTTCTTTAGGAAACTCATTGTGGTGTCTATTTTAAGGGAAAGAAAATCCTGGCCTTTGTTGATCCATGTAAGAAGCAATCTACTTGCCATCTTCCTCACCTGGTATACGCTTTGCCAAGTCTTCACGTGCCTGACTCCTTCTCACAATCAGGCTTCAATCAAAACTGTCAACTCTTCAGAGGCCTACGCTGACCACCAGCTTCCTACCAGTCCAGATTTCATGGCACTTGCCATATTTTGAAGGGCAGCAGAGCAGTGACCAAGAGGACTCTGGGCTCAAATCTGCCATTATTCACAATGGTGTGATCATACACAAGTTACATCTCTGTGCCTCTATGTCCTTATCTGTAATAATGATGACAATACATTTCCTGAAGAGTTCTGGTGGGGATTAAATGTTACACTTAAGAGTGCTCAGAACAGTCTCTGGTATGAGCACTCAGTACATGTCAGCCATCATGATCCATGAGGGCCACCGAAGTTTATATTGGCCATGAAAAGGTGCAGATTGTGAACAGTCTCCATCCCTTTAACCCTATTAACTACAATAGCTTATACTGCCATGGAGCGAGGGGGACGGCACAGGGGAAGGATCTCCATTACCAGCAGGACAGGTTTGGAAAAACTGGCTAGAGAGGATTGAACAGGCTATGGTAAATTAGATGCAGCTGAGTGCCTCTCCAGAGCTGACTCAGGGCACCAATGGAGCCACATAGGAGAGGGGCCCTGTTCAAAGCTGAGCCCTCTGAACAGCCCCAGGAGCACATGATAGAGGCCAGATCTGCACAGACCAGGAGAGGACTTTCCTAAACCCAGAGTTTAAGGATTAGACCAGGAAATGGCCCCAGATAGAGACTCCCCACAACAGGGAACTGAGAGGGCAAAGCATCCTTTTTACCGGTTGAGCCAGACTGGGTAGAATGGGTAGAGTCCTCTGGACTGAGAGTAAAAAATGTCTTACATTGATTTGAGGACTGTTGAACCCTCTTGGTGATCATTAGATTTGGCCTCAGGCAGATTCCAATGTCTGAACCCTAACTTTACCATTTACTAGGATATTTACTATCTCTAAGCAGCCTCAAATTTTTCATCTGTAAGTAACTGTTGGGGTGATTACAGAAAACTAGTGTTAATTGTCTTACATAGAGATTCTCACAAGGTAGTGGGCACCATATTTATGAACACAGCAGCATTTACTTATTTGAGTCCCAATCTCGTGCCAAAAAGGTAGATCTATTGGCAGGATCCTGCACCCTGGAAAGCTATGCCCAGCTGCATTCTTCCCAGCAGGTGTCTGAGGGTGTGATACAAATTGACTCTCTCAAAGTCACTTTGTTTTTTTATAATTTTTTAATTCTTTATTAACACATAATGTATTATTAGCCCCAGGGGTACAGGTCTGTGAATCACCAGGTTTACACACTTCACAGCACTCACCATAACACATACCTTCCCCAATGTCCATAACCCCACCACCCTCTCTGTGCCCCCTCCCCCCAGCTCCTTTCAGAAACAAAATCACTTTATTCAGTGCAATAAGGTCTTAGCTTCCCAACTTTCCATGAAACTCCTTCCTGGTGACCTGGGCAGAATTAGATGAAGCCAAGAGGACAGGACCATCCTAATGAGCCTGGAACACTATCCGACTGTCTTCTGTCTCCCCGTTAGTGCCTAGTATGGAAATTATTACTCTACCACAGAGTTTTTCAACCTGGAGACTGTTGACATTGGGTCCAGATGGGTCCTTGCGGTGGAGGCTATCCTATGTGTTGTAGGATGTTTCACAGCATCTGTGGCCTCTGTACACTAGATGCTAGTGGCATCCTCCCCAGCCCTAGGCATAAAGATAAGAAATGTCTCTAGAGGGACGCCTGGGTGGCTCAGTTGGATAAGCGGCTGCCTTTGGCTTGGGTCATGATCCCAGCGTCCTGGGATCGAGTCCCACATCGGGCTCCTTGCTCGGCAGGGAACCTGCTTCTCCCTCTGCCTGCCTCTCTGTCTGCCTGTGCTCTCTCTCTCTCTAACAAATAAATAAATAAAATCTTTAAAAAAAAAGAAATGTCTCTAGACATTGCTAAATGTCCCCAGGAGCACAATCACTCCTGGACAAGAACCACCTGGTCTGCCATGAAACAAAGGAATCAAGGAAAGGAAAAGTGCAGGAAGTATGAAGCAGGGGGGAAGACTCTAGTTTTCCTAAGACCCAGAATAGAATGGACCCAGGATACTGGCCTCTAGTCAAGAGTCTTTGCATGCAGGAGGCCACAGGTCAGGAACGGAAGCACATTTGTTGAGTAAACACATGAACACTTTCAGCAGTCTCAAAACCCCAGGGGAAAAGAACCTCGTCTGTTATTATCTGCTTGAACACCAATGCCAAGTGTGTGGAACATCCTAAGAAAATACTTGTTAGATTGACTGTTTTGTGCTCACAGTATGCCTGGCCGTTAGTCCAGGCACCTATATGTGTTAACTCAGTTCCTCTTCACAACCACCTGAAGGAAGCAGATGCGGGGAGCAGCGGCACGGACTGCTGATTCACAGAAATCTCTGTAACTGTATTATCTGAAAATGTCCTCTGCTGATCTCTGAGATGAGACATTCCTATGAATTCTGTCTCCAAGTGGATTCCTTTGGGGAAAGACTTCTCTCCGCCCCTGCTGACCTCCCTTCTTGGAGGAGCTCTGTCCTCCTTAGGTCTGAGGCAGGAAGTAATTCCCAATAGCCTAGAAGGTGCACTTTCTCCCACCAGCTGAAGGACCAAGAGGTTCTTTTGGACAGAGTTGACTGAGTGTCCATGGCCATGCCTCAAGGATGTGGAACCTCACCCTCTTGTCACATCTAGTGGGGAAACCCAACTCCATCCAGGACTATTGCCTAAACTTACCACAAATCCCACTGTAGACCACTGGAGACACAGCCAGTGAAAGAAAACACGTAGGATCAAAGGTCACCGTCATCCAACAGAGTCATACTTCTCTACTGAAACGGGACTTCTATTAACCAATCCGATAGGATGCCATCCATAGACAACACCTATTATTTCCAATGCCCAGAAAAGACACATAATAAAGGCTCAAATGTCTCTAAAAACATAAAGCAATGGCAGGACTCAGGTAGAACCTAGCTGGAGAGGGCTGCTTTCACTTGCCTACATCAAGACGTCAAGGCACAGACACATGAAGCCAGTGATTAGAGCTTGTGGGGTTTACTCTGCTGCAGTAGTGCACAGAAGCTGAGGGGTTAGCCAGATTTACAGGTTTTGAGGCCCTCCAGATAGCAGCTGCTTTTTACCTGGGTCTTAGCAGCTGTACAAAGACTTTTTGTACAGACTTGTTTTCCTAAAAGAATGTGGTTTGGTCTCCCAAAGTGATCAGCTTCTCACCAGGGAGCCGAATTTCCTCCCATTATCAGCACACTTTGTTTCCATGCCCGTTCGCCACGTGTAAGTCTAAGGCCCCTCGGACAAGTGCCTGCTCAGATCCCCGCATGTTCCACCAGAGGGCATGAGAACCTGCACCGGGAGCTCTGGACGCCCAGGCCAACACTCCCCAACTTGTATGGTAAGTGAAAACTTGTTTAAGTGCGTGCGGTTCATCAGATGTCAGTCACAGCTCTAGAAAGCTGATCTCTCATTTGGACTCCTTTTTTTTTTTTTTTTAAAGATTTTATTTATTTGGGAGAGTAAGAGAGAGAAAGAGAGAACGAGCATGGGGGAGAGATAGAGGGAGAGGCAGACTCCCTGCTGAGCAGGGAGCCCGCCTCAGGACTCAACCCCAGAACCCTGGGATTATGATCCAACTTGAAGGCAGACGCTTAACTGACTAAGCCACCCAGGTGTCCTCTCATGTGGCCTTGTGGGGACTCCGGAAATGGCCACCATTTCTTCCTTTTCCTGGACCCACACCCCTTCTGTGTGACTGGTTACCTTCACTCTGGGCCCAGCCATGTGATTGCGCTGGTCCATGGGGTGCAGGCAAAGAGGACACAAACAGGGACTTGCCTGAAAAGTTGCACAAGGGGGCCCTTAATCTTCTGGAATGCTCTGGCAGGGCAGGTACAGGCCTTATCTGGACTGTAGGAGGAGGAGCTCTTGTGTGAAGGTGCTGGCCAGACAAACTGGCAGCCCATGGCAGACACAAGGGAGCCTTGCCAAGCACAGCGCAAAATGTCAAGCAACAGTAAACCATATGGTGGTGGTTTTAAGCCACCATTTTGGGTAGTTTATTATGCAGCAAATATACATACTTTGTCGTAAAGGGCCCAGGTTACCTTTCTAAACAGCAAATCTCCTCAAATGGCACTGAATTTCTACCACCTTCCAATTAACATTTGAGGCTGATAAACAAAATGCTGATAGATGGGGGCACCTGGGTGGCTCATTGGCTTAAAGCCTCTGCCTTTGGCTTGGGTCATGATCCCAGGGTCCTGGGATCGAGCCCCACAACGGGCTCTCTGCTCTGCGGGGAGCCTTCTCCTCTCCCCCCCACCCCCGCCGCACCCTCTCTGCCTGCCTGTGATCTCTTGTCAAATAAATAAATAAAATCTTAAAAAAAAATGTTGATAGATGGGACACTTCAGTGGCTCAGTTGTTTATGTGTCTGTCTTTGGCCCAGGTCCTGATCCCAGGGTCCTGGGATCAAGTCCTGCACCAGGTTCCCTGCTCAGTGGGGAGCCTGCTTCTCCCTCTGCCTGCTGCTCCCTGCTTATGCTCTGACAAATAAGTAAATTCTTAAAAAAATGCTGATGCCTATGTTGTGTATTCTATAATCTATCCTATGTCGCCCCTCCAGCTCTATCTACTATTTCAAAGAAAATCCTGTTACCTGTCAGAGAATGTGACTTCCGTGCCTTTGCACCCAGGACTGGCATGTTTCTTCAATTCTGATCATGAACAGCATACGTAAGCCACCTACACCTGGCATCACCCCACCTGGCTTTCGTTGATTGCCAATATGCCCTCCTCGGGACTTCCCGAATGGACTAATTGCCTACACTATCGATCTTACTGTTTACATGTCTCTCCTTCTAGATCTCTATTCCCTTGAAGATCGTACCTAGTCTTACTGCCTCTCTTCTCAAAGTCGAATTCAGTGTAAGGCACTTCTGTGATACTCGCTGGCTACCTAGAGGGTGACCTGACTGGACTAGAGTTCCCAAAACAGTAGAGGGAAGAGCTGGTTCCTAGTGGAAAGAACCAAAGGACAGAAAGCTAGAGTAAGACACGAAGACTGGGCAAGAGTGTAATTAGAAGGTCCCTCCAGAGAGATCACGTGCGAGATGTTTTTCCTGACAACGTCAGGGAAGTGCAATGAGAGGCAAGAGTTCCAGGCCTCTGAGGTGTCGCTGGGAATGGAGTTTCCCTTCTCCGCCTGTAATTGATGTGATGCACAGACAGTGCAGCTGTGCTGGACTCCCAAGGCTCCTAATTACACAGTCCCAATTTCATCGATGCAGACAAAGTGCTCTCCTCCTCCTGGGCCTGGCCTCTAGGGTGTACCTTTTTTCTTCCCCCAGACCCAGCAAATGCCAATGACTGCTCTTCACTAATGAGCCTGGGAGAACTTTCCCCGAGGCCTTCGGGACGTGGCGCACCTCTGCTCACTAACGTGCAAGTGCCACCACTGCTCACACTGTTGCCTGCATAGAGGCACTGCGCGTGGAAAGGAAGGGTGCAGGGATTCCAGGAAGGCAAATGGAGGACACAAACCCAGGACCACGCACCCCTCTTCGCCATGCGCCGTCAGCCAAACTGATCCGACGGAGTGTGAGACCTGACAGATGGGTTGTTTCTGGCAGGTGAGCACTCCTCTCACCTGTGTCTTCTGTTGGCAGATAACCTACCTCCTCCCGGCAGTGCGCAGAGGACAGCAGGTTTATCTGGTAAAGTATTCAAATCTGCCTCTTCTTCGATAAAGCAGAGAAACTCTTTTTAAAACAATTATGACAAATATTAAATCCAAAAAACTGTCAAAGGCCCAAGGCTGGAATTTGTCTTTAGGAAGCATATTTATTTATTTTATTCTCAAGGAGTAACTGGTAGGCTTAAAAAAAAAAAATCAGTTTTTATCCTGAAATCAGAAAAGTAGCAATGGGCTAAAAAAACAAAAAGGAAGGAACTCTTGTTGCTTACAACCGAAGAATGAGAAGGATCTTCTTGGGCTCCTGTATGAAGGGCACTACAGTTAGAAGAGTTGCTAGTCTTAGCCCAGATTTCAGGTATCTCTAGAACCCAAAGGAAACAGGGACACCAGAGGAAACTCTGGCCTCTCACACAATAGCTACAGCACCCCATAAACACGGGCTAACCAAGGCACCCAAGCACCCTCATGTTACGTGTTCTAATGGAAAAAGCAGACGTGCAAGCACAAATGAGTAATGTAAGCTGAGAAATGAAAACTCTTAAGAATCAAAAGGAAATGCCAGAAATCAAAAACACAGCAACAGAAGTGAAGACTGTCCTTGATGGGAGTGGCAGACTGCACCTGGCTGAGAAAAGAACTTGGTGAACTTGAAGATGCTTCAATAGAAACTTCCAAAACAGAAACACAAAGGGGGGAAGAAAAAAGGATGAAAGACAGGGGCACCTGGGTGGCTCAGTGGGTTAAAGCCTCTGCCTTCAGCTTGGGTCGCGATCCCAGGGTCCTGGGATCGAGCCCCACATCAGGCTCTCTGCTCAGCAGGGAGCCTGCTTCCCCCTCTCTCTCTGCCTGCCTCTCTCCCTACTTGTGATCTGTCTGTAAAGTAAATAGAATCTTTAAAAAAAAAAAAAAAGGATGAAAGACAAAATACTCAAGAACCATGGGACAATTAACAAAAAGTGTAATGTATGTGTAATGGAATATCAACGTGGGGGGAGAATAAGAAGAAAAAACAGAATATTTTAAGTAATAACAGATGAGAATTGTCCAAATTAGTGACAGACACCAAACTACAGATCCAGAAAACTGAGAGATCATCAAAGTAGGATTAACACAAGGCCCCCCCCACCCCCCTGCCCAACACACCTCTATCTAGGCTTATTACATTCAAACTGTAGAAACTCAACCTTCAATAAACCTATAATTCATGAACAAAAATGAAAAAAATATTCTACTGGAAATTTAAAAACCCCTTATTAACTCCTGAATGAAAAGGGAAGTACAAACTGAAATTACAGAATTTTAAAGAAACAGTGATGATGGAAACTACGTATTAGAATCCATGAAATGCAACTTAAAGCAGTTGGAACAGTTAAAGCAATCAGAGGAAAATTCAGTGCAGAAAGCACTTAATAAAATGAAAGATTACGAATAAAGTAATTGCTGGTTAAGAAAAGAAGCGAAAAAAGAAAAAAGAAACCAAAACAAAGTGTAAGGAAGGAGTGGAGATAGAAGCAGAAAGTAATGAGGAAAACAGAAAAATAATAGATCGAATTAGTCAAATTTCCATTTTTATTTTTTTTATTTTTTAAGATTTTATTTATCTGACAGACAGAGATCACAAGTGGGCAGAGAGGCAGGCAGAGAGAGAGAGGGGGAAGCAGGCTCCCTCCTGAGTGGGGAGCCCGATGCGGGCCTCGATCCCAGGACCCTGGGATCATGACCTGAGCCGAAGACAGAGGCTTTAACCCACTGAGCCACACAGGCGCCCCGAAATTTCCATTTTTATTTATTTGTTGTTTTTTTTTTAAAGATTTTATTTATTTATTTGACAGAGAGAGATCACAAGTAGCAGAGAGGCAGGCAGAGAGAGAGGGGAGGAAGCAGGCTCCCTGCTGAGCAGAGAGCCCGATGCGGGACTCGATCCCAGGACCCTGAGATCATGACCTGAGCCGAAGGCAGCAGCTTAACCCACTGAGCCACCCAGGTGCCCCGAAATTTCCATTTTTATTTATTTATTTTTTAAAGATTTTATTTATTTGACAGAGATCACAAGTAGGCAGAGAGGCAGGCAGAGAGAGAGGGGAGGAACCAGGCTCCCTGCTGAGCAGAGAGCCCGATGCGGGACTCGATCCCAGGACCCTGAGATCATGACCTGAGCTGAAGGCAGCGGCTTAACCCACTGAGCCACCCAGGCACCCCCAAATTTCCATTTTTAAACAAGCAAACAAACCAGTAGCTCACCTGACCCAGGAAAAGAGCAAGTAAATATATAAAAAGAGAGGATGACCACTGAAACAGAAAACATTTTAAAAATCATTAACTACTTTGCTGATCTCCATGCTAAATGAAATAGACAATTTCCAAGGAAAATACGGATTACCAACACTCATTCAAGTTAGAAAGCTCAAGAAAGACCAATTTCTATGAAAGAAAATTCCTAAAAAAATATACCACTAAAAGGCACTTGACTCAGATGGTTTCAAAGGGAATTCTACCAAATCATCCAAAACCACATAGTCCTAATGCCATATAAATTATCCCCGAGCACTCAGAAGGAAAAATTCCCAATACTTTTTATGAAGCAGGCATAATACTGATACCTAACCAGACACAGTACAAAGTACAGACCAATTATCATACATTAATACCAATGAGAACTTCTAAACAAAATACTAGCGAAAAGGATCCAGCACCACATTAAGAAAATAATACACCATGAACAAGTGAAATTCACTCCAGGAATGCAAGATTTGTTGAATACTGAAATTATTTATTAATATCACATACTTATATTAATAAGTCAGAAGAATCATGGTCCTCTTCATAAATGTTCAAAAAAACTGACAGAATTCAATCCCCATTCATGACAAAACATTCAAGAACATAGAATATCTTCTCAATATGATAAAATAAATATAATACCTTAGTTCTAAAATACATAATCTTAATTAATGGGAAAACAACAGGAGAACCTCCCTAGAAAAAGGCAAGGATGCCCACTATCTCTGCTACTATTTGTCACTGTACTAGAGGTTACTAGCCAATGCAATTAGATAGCCAAAAACAATTAGAGGCGTAGAACTGGTAAACAAGATATCTCAATTTGCAGGTGTTATGGCAGCGTACCTGGAAAACCCCAGAAAACCAGTAATGCAACTAACTCAAAAAATAATTCAGTGCAGTGGCAAGTTGCAAAATTAGTAGCTTTCATGTACAAAAACTGTGAACAGAAAACATAATGGTGGAGAAAAGCTCATTTATAATAAATGACTAAATACTTAGAGAAAACCTAACAGGAATGTATAAAACTTATGTGTGGAAAACTTTTTAACATTCCAGACAAACACTAAAATAGACTTGAACAAATGGAGAAATACCCTCTGTTCTTGGGTAAGATGACTTTTTAATATAGAACTGTTAGTTCTCCTCAAGCTAAATTATAAATTCAAGGCAATGACAATAAAAATACCAACAAGCTAATCTTATGGAGTTCAACAAGATAATAGGAAAGTGCATATAAGAAACAAACAGAGTGCCTCGCTGGTTCAGTCAGTTGGGCATGTAACTCTTGATCTCGGGGTTGTCATTTGAGCCCCACGTTGGTCATAAAGGGTACTTAAAAGAAAAAAAGAATCTTAAAAGAAAAACCAAGCAAGAATACCTAGGAAGACACTGAAAAAGAATAATATGAGAGGGAACTAGACATTCCAAACATTAAAGCTTATTATAATTTAAACACGGTGGCAAGGGACATAAACAAATAAATCAGTAGACTAAAAAGCCCAGAATTAGACCAGATACATATGGAATTCAATATATGACAAAGATACATCTCCAATTCCTAGGGCCAAGATGTACTTTTTGTATAAACAATGCTGGGCCAATATGGAAAAAATAAAACTAAGATTAAGAGCTCACACAGTACACACAACCATTCATTTCACATGGTCTACAGATCTAAACATAGATCTACAGGTGTATACTAAAACCAAAAACCAAACCAAAAGCTAAAACCAACTTGTAGAAGAAATCACAGAATGTCTTCTTGCCTTCTGGGTGGCAAACATTTCTCATGCAAGAACAGAAGTGTGCTGTCCATAAAATTAAAATCAGGAACTCCTTTCAACCAAAGACACCACTTAAAACACTGGAGACAAGCCACAGAGTGGGAGAGCGCATGCACGACACCCATCCAGAGGGCTCATAACAGAATACGTAGATCACAGTAAGAAAAAGGCAGACAACTTTAGTTTTTTATCCAGCTCTACAAAATAGCTTGCTGGGAAACAAACTTGCACAACCACTTTGGAAATTTGGCATCATCTAAAAAAATGAACATATGCACCTTGTAAGACCCAGCAATTTCAGTCCAGGGTATATGCCCAAGAGAAATATGCATGCGCCTGCGCACTATCAGAAACGCTGAAATGTGTCCATAGCAGCATTATTCACAACAGCCCCCAAGTGAAAAGTGAAATGCCGACTGACACAAGCTGCTTAAATAATTGTGGAACATTCATACAGGGTGCACGCGCGCACTCACACACACACACAAAATATACTAGCTAGAGATGCTCTAAATACTAAGGATCAATTTCACAGAAATAATGGGCAAAGTCAGACCGACACAAAAGAACACAGAGTAGGGGCACCTGGGTGGCTCAGTGGGTTAATCCTCTGCCTTCGGCTCAGGTCATGATCTCGGGGTCCTGGGATCGAGCCCCGCATCAGGCTCTCTGCTCAGCAGGGAGCCTGCTTCTTCCTCTCTCTCTGCCTGCCTCTCTGCCTACTTGTGATCTCTATTTGTCAAAAAAAAAAAATTTTAAAAAAAAAAAAAAAAAAAGAACACAGAGTATATGGTTCCATATGGAGGTCAAAGATAAAGCAAAAACAAATTCTGGGCAGTCAGAATTCCGGTTACCCGTGCACAGTAGGGCAGGGTTTGTTGTGGGCATGAGGCAAAGGGGTGCCAGCTATGCTGGTAGTATTTCTTCTTGCCTGTGGATTACATGGATTTGTTCACATAATAATTAAGTTGTATGTGTGTGAATTAAGCATTTTTGTGTTTTCACAGTCAAACCTGTTTTAAACGTCAACACACACACACACACACACAACCACTGGAGACATGATTTTGGCATCAATACGGTTAAGCTGAACATGCACAGACCTCACACCAGCAATTCACTCCTGGGGTAACTCACCGATGCTCCAGAAAGTATGCACACCATCTCTTAAAGCAGCCATGTTCGTAACTGGGGAAAATGGAACAACTAACTGTAAGTCACATCAGCGAGAAGAAAGGTACACTGCTGGGGAATAAAAGATTGCTGCCCGGGAGTGAGAATTACAGCTACATTCATCCCTGTGCTTCTCGGACCTCCCCTGCTAACACCAGTCTGGCCCCTAGCGTCTCTAACTGTAATTCTGCAATGGCTTGCTAGCAGGCTTGTTTGTACTCTGTCCTTCCTTTGTCTGTCAACCTGGAAGCCGGCGATTCAAACAGAAATTGGACAGTCACCACCCCTCTGTTCAAAGCCCTCCACGGACTTCCTGCCCTGTGGAGGATAAACAAAGTCCTTCCAGTGAACCCCCAAGATCGGGATCTGACGCAGCTCTGGCCTCATCTTCCTCCCAAGCTTCCTCCACTCCGGCCACAGTGGTCTCTTTGCTACTGCATGGCGGTCCCAGGCCAAGTTTTCTTTCTCACAGCCCGTGAACTGCCAAGGGCGCTCTTCCCGATCACAGTATGGCGCACTCACAGTTCATGGACATCTCCGCTCAAATGCTCAACCCTTTAGCTGAGCTACTCTTTCCCTGCCCACCCGACAGGTCTGCTGAATCCCTGCGTTCCCCCACTGGCACCATGCTTAATTTTGCCTCCATCGTATGTACCACCATTTGATATATTTAGTTACTCATTTGTTTATCAGGTGCCCTACCCTAGGCAGAATGTAAGCACCATGAGGGCAAAATCCCAATTCACTGCTCTAGATGTGGGGCATAGACAGAACGGGGCCCGACACAAAACCAAGCGTGGATTCAAACACCAGCACTAGGACTGGCTCGTGGGCTGACCTCAGCCAAGCAACCTGGACCGCGTGCCTTCGATTCTCCATTCGCCAAGGGGAGATAGTGATGGTACTGGCTTCCTAGGGCTTTTGCAAAAACTGATACACTTCAAGTCAAGAGATTAAATACTGAAGTATGTCAAAGACTTGAAATACAATCTTAAAACATGGCTGAAAGATGTTAAAAAACCCATTTCCAATGGTTCCGAGTATAAGCCGATCATATCCACACACACGGCAGTTATAGAACCTTCCAAGGACTGAGTGTATATATGAGACGGCAACCAGGGACGCCTGGGTGGCTGTTGGTTAAGCAGCTGCCTTCGGCTCAGGTCATGATCCCAGCGTCCTGGGATCCAGTCCCACATTGGGCTCCTTGCTCGGCGGGGAGCCTGCTTCTCCCTCTGCCTCTGCCTGCCACTCTGTCTGCCTGTGCTCGCTCTCTAACAAATAAATAAATAAAATCTTTAAAAAGGGAAAAAAAAAAAAAGACGGCAACCACCGGGAGGAGCAGAGCCCTCCCCCAACCAAAAAAAAATTATTAAATTGACAAACAATGAAATATCCAAAGCTGCTTACTCCAATAATGTTTTATTTTTTTTTCTCTCCTATAATAGGAAGTCTGGAAATAACAAATCCATGGCTAGTGGAGACAAAGAAGATACTGGGGAGGCCAGGATCATTGTGACTTTTCTGCAGGTTCCTCTTGAGCCTGTGGCTTGCATCCTCATGGTCCCAAGACAGCTCCTTTAACTCTAGGTACTTGATTTCCTTGCAAGGTGAGCAGCAGGGCAAACAGCAAAACAAAACGTAGAAGAATCCAGTTAGGGATAACCCCTTTTCAAGCATTTTCTTCTCACAGCCCGCAGTGACATCTGCTGATGGGTTAACAAGCCAGGCTGTGAGACAAAGACTGTACCAACTGCAGAAAAGCCATAAGAGGCTTTTAAAAATAGCATATGTCAGTAATCTGACAAAAGCTAGATTTTCCTGACATAAAGAGGAGACACTAGGAGAGCAATGAGAGGTGTACACGTCACTCTTGGCTGGACAGGAGACCGAGAATATTCCAGAGGATCCATCGGATGGAAGACATTGTGGTGATCCAATGCACCTGAATTAGATACTCATAATAAACAGGTATTAAGGAATACCCACGTTACACAGTATGTAACACAATTCTAACCAGTCCACTGGTCAAGGAAGTTATCCAGAAGAAAATGAACATGTATCAGGAATGAAATCATAATAAAAATATTATACACAAACCTTCTGTGATGAAGCATTAGCATTAGAGGAGCATGATCTTAAAAACAGAGACTACAAGTTAATGAGCTGGGGTCCGTTTTCATGATTAAAGACTGACAAATGAAATTTCATGGTCACTAGAAAATTCCATCAGGGTAGGAATTCTCATAAGCACAAGTGATGGGGGCTGTGGCTAAAATCATCTCCACATGGGGATTGTCTACAGTGTGGGTTCTCACGTTTCCTGAATTACACTGATTGTATTTTTTAAAGTTTTAAGTAGAAACCTCTCCTAGCGTGAATAACATTTCACAAAAACTGAGGGACTGTCCCAGGCTAAGGTTCTCTACCTCAGCAATACTGACATTTTGGGCTGCGTAATTCTCTGCTGGAGGGACTCCTGTGCATTGTGTGCCAGAAGGATCTCCACCTAGTTTTAACAACCCAAAATGTCTCCAGACAAGCAAAATCACCCCCGGTTAGAAACTGCTGCTGTAGACCCAAGGCTGGCCATGTTTTCCTGTTAAGGACCAGAAAGCAAGCATTTTAGGCTTTGTGAGTTGCAAGTGGTATCTGTCACAAATTTTTCTTCTTTTAAAAAATGGAAAAACTGGGGTGCCTGGGTGGCTCAGTGGGTTAAGTCTCTGCCTTCGGCTCAGTTCACGGTCTCAGGGTCCTGGGATTGAGCCCCGCATCGGGCTCTCTGCTCAGCGGGGAGCCTGCTTCCCCCCCCTCTCTCTGCCTGCCTCTCTGCCTACTTGTGATCTTTCTGTGTGTGTCAAATAAATAAACAGAATCTTTAAAAACAAAAATGGAACTATTCTTAGCTTGCAAGCCATACAAAAATAGGCAGTTGGCCCATTTGCTGACCTGTTACAGACCTTTGCACATTCCTACTTTACAGGTTTTTCTCCTTAGTATGATTTCTTTTATGAAGAATACAGAGTGAGACCAGCAGAGGTCGGCCCACACAGCGGATTTACAGAGATTCTCCCTACTGTGCTTACCCATATGCCCCGAAAGTGCCAGGTGGTGCTAAAGTCATTCTGACATTAAATACGAAGCTATGGTTTCTCTCCCTGAAGTCCTCATTTTCCTTAAAGAGCTGGATGTACATGGATGGCTTCTGCACAGGTAGGTTTTTGCCCCCAACATGAGTCCTCACAAACCCCACAGCGATGAGAAGAAATAGGTCTTTCCCAGCCATGACACAAACTGGATTTCTCCTGTTACAGGTACCCTTCTGTGTCCAGCAGAGCTAATCAAAGTGCTCTCACCTTCCTCACACCAACAAGGCTTCTTCCCAGTCTGAGCCCTTGTGGCTTCTCTTAAAGATGACGCATCATTGGAGCCTCTTCCACACAGATGACACAAAGAGCTTCTCTCCCCGGTGAGTCTTCACATGGCTCCGGAGGGACGAATGGTCACTGAAGGCTTTCCCGCAGGCCAGGCACTCGTAGGGCTTCTCCCCAGTGTGTATCCTCCTGTGCACGTTAAGGTTGGAGCCGATGCTGAAGGCTTTCCCACAGTGATCGCACTCGTACGGCTTCTCTCCTGTGTGACTTCTCATGTGTGTCTTGAGGGTCGACTGGTTTCTGAAGGCTTTCCCACACTGCCTACATTCAACACGTTTCTTTACCAGGTGAACGCTCATGTGCCTCCTACGGGATAAGTAGTCCCCAAACACCTTCCCACAGGCGGCACACTCGTAGCGTCTCTCTTGAGTGTGGATTTTCCTGTGTGTGGTCAGGTTGGAGCTGGCGCTGAAGGCTTTCCCACACAGATCACACCCATAGGGTTTCTCTCCAGTGTGAGAATTCATGTGTGTCTTAAGGATGGATTGGTTTCGGAATGCTTTCCCACACTGTCTACATTCAATGGGTTTCTTCACGATGTGAATCCTCATATGTTTTCTCCGTGACAAGAGATCACCAAAGGATTTCCCACATTCTTTACATTCGTATGTTTTCTCTACCATGTGGTTCTTCTTGTGCAAATTGAAGTTCGACTTCCATCGGAAGGCTTTCCCACACTGCGTGCATTCATAGGGCTTCTCTCCGGTGTGATTCCGGACATGCTCTTTGAGATGAGAGGGATGCTGGAAAGCTTTCCCACAGTCGTGGCATTCGTAGGGTCTCTCTCCAGTGTGTGTCCGTTTGTGGGCAATGAGGTGGCAGCTCCTACCGTATGCCTTCCCACACTCATCACACTTGTAAGGTCTCTCCCCAGTGTGAACTCTCATGTGTATCTTCAGGGAGGAGAGGGTTCGGAAGGCATTTCCACATTGACTGCAGTCAAAGGGCTTCTCTGTGAGGTGAGTTCTCGCGTGACTCCGGAGGGCAGAGGGATCATTGAAGGCTTTCCCGCAGGCGTTGCACTCGTAGGGCTTCTCCCCTGTGTGTATTCTCCTGTGCCGTGTAAGGGATGCGCTTGTGGTGAAGGCTTTTTGGCACTGGTGACATTCGTGCATTTTCCTCCCATTGTAAATGCTCACATGTTGGGCGAGATGGGGCCTGTTCTTGAAAGTGGCCCCACAGTCCCGGCGGTGATAGGGCCTCTTGCCAGTGTGCCTTCCCACCTGCTGAGTAAGGTGAGCACCCATGCTGAAGACTTCAAACAGGTGGGCGTACTCGGTGGATTTCTCTCCAAGATGCGTTCTTTCCTGCCGATTCAAAGATGAACGCTGACCAAGGCACTTCCCACAACTCACCATGTTCCTATGAACCATCTAGTCATCCCCACATGAACCGATGAAAGTAGAAGCATCTCACTCTGGCGAGTGATGTCGTGATCTGCAGTGCCAAGACCCTGCCCCATCTGGGCTCGATCCCATAAAAAGCGGGACACCACCCCCTAAGGCTCTGCGGATAAGACTTTCACCAAGCTTTCTGCATACACATTTCGTTAACTGTTTAAATCTGAATCAAGCCCTAACACTTACTATCCGAGGCACAGTTACAGAAAGAGTTGGTTGTCATAACCTAAGTCAAGAAATTTAAGGCTAGTTTAGGGTTCCCCCCGCAAAGCTGTGACAGTGTCTGAAACAACCAACCCTCAGGGAAGGCCACTCACTTGGTTCTGGATCTGCTTTTCTGAGGCTGTCCCTGTCTTCTCCCAGCATGGGAGACCTGGGATTATCCCAAGGAAATCTTACCACTGTCACACTGCTGGGTGTTTCCTTCCCAAAAATATCTTCCATGAGAATGGACCACTTGTTTTTAGATGGAGTCTCCCAATCTGAAACAAATTGGTAAAATATTAACCTGGGGAGAGAAATATTAGCTGGAGAAAGGAGATGGTAAGATGGCAGTGACAAAAACACGGGGGATTTCTTTGCAATATTAACCCTAAAGAAGGAAAGGTGATGTCAAAGGGGAGAAACACACGTGAGTAAAAAAGTCTGAGGTATGGCTATGTGAGACATTCGCCAGTGACGGGGGGACATTTAACCTGATTCTCTAAGGAATAAATTCTTCAAAGACCGACACTGATAACAACAGAAAGAGTATGACCAGGAATGTTGAGCAAGGACGAGACAGAGCTCATGTGGACATGTCAGATTTAAAGGAGACACCAAGCAATTCTGTTTCTGGTAATTTACCCAAAGAAAACAAAAACACCACCCTGAAAAGATATCCACACCCCACATTCAAAGCAGCATCATTTACAACAGCCAAGGCAATGGAACCGTCTAAGTGCCCCTTGATAGAGGAACAGTAAAGAAAATGTGGTACATACAGATGATGGAGCATTATTCAGCCATTAAAAAAGAAGGGAATTTTCTCATTTTCAACAAGGAAGGAGGGCATACTGCTAAGTGAGATAAGACAAAGAAAGGCATACCGGATCTCACTGAAGTGTGGAATCTAAGAAACAAAAACCAAACCACCCTCCTCCCCACAAAGGAATAGTACAACCGAGCTCACGGATACAGAGAACAGATGGTGGTAGTCGTCAGAGGTGGTGGGTAGACAAATGGGTGTAAAGGGGGACAAAAAGCACGTAAAAGGTACAAACTCCGAGTTATGAAATAAGTCCTGGGGATGTAACCCAGCATGGTGACTACAGTTAAAAACACTGCACCACGCTGAAAGTCGCTAAGACAGTAGATCTTGAAAGTTCTCATCACAAGGAAAAAGTACTTTTGTAACTGTGCGGTGATGGATGTTAGTGAGACGTCCTGTGGAGATCACTGTGCAATACATACACACATGGAATCATTATGCTGTACACCGGAAACTAACACAGCGTCACGTCAGTTACATCTCAGCAAAAAGTAAGTAGATAGACGAAAGCAACAGAAGAAATACACGTCTGCACACGCCGCAGAGGGCAGTGAGACCAAAAGGACTTGTGAGAGAATGCAGAGGGATCATGCTCAAACTTCCCTGGGTGACGTTACCCAGTGGCTCTCCCTCCATCCCATCACTGAACGTAACAGGTACCGAGAAGCATTTCCTCCATCGCATCACTGAACGCAGCAGGTACCCAGAAGCACTCGCGTCTGCCTGCTGCTTACCAGGAGAAGTGGCTGGGTGAAGTGTCCTCTCTTCGGTCCTCGGCTCCTCTTCTTGCTCCAAGTGGGAGATGAGGCTGGGTTTGCCCACCTGATACCCTACTCACAGGGAAAGACGGATGTTGAGGATCGTGGAGAGGACAACCCCTCCGTTATGCTGCGGTCAATGTTTTAGTCTTCAGTGTTCTGAAGACGGACAAGTCTGACTTAGGAGCAGCGAAATGACGGTGCCAAATTTCTAAGGAACACCATGAAAGGCTTTCATAAAACACAAAACCACAAACCCCCACATGCTTTGCCCTTCAAAAGAATGAGGATTTCTTAACTCAGAAACCTATGTCCAAACTCAGACACACGTTGACAACGTCCAAGGTCAAGGGAATGAAGAGGTCTTAACAACCATCAGGAGACACTGGGGGTGAGGCAGGGGCAGCACCAGGTAGGCGTGGTCACAATTATGTTCCAAATCCCCACAGTCCCCGGGTCACACCAAGTATTCAGAACAAAAACACCTGCGACCCAAGTACAGAAATGATTCCAGCCTTACCCACAGAGGCGAGGTTGCTGTAGTTCTCTAACATCACATCTTTATATAGTTTTCTCTGAGAAGAATCCAGCAGGGGCCATTCCTTCTCAGTGAAGTCCACAGCAACATCCTGGAAAGTCACTGACTCCTGAATCACCACACACATTTGGGGTCAGTAAGAAACCAGCCTATCCGTGTTCACAGAAAGACAGCTGAGGCTGAAGCCTGGGCAGGAGAGACTCCACACACGGGATTTTCAGATGGGGTTCTGGGGTCTCAAATGTGTTCCAGAAGCCAGTCCTCAAGACTCTTCCTATGAGATGATCCCATCTCTTCAAATTCAAATGCTGCTGACATGGGACCAAGCTCTCTCCATGTCTAGCCTGAGCCTTTTGAGCTCTATGATAAGAGAACCACCTGCTACACAAGTTCATTTCCCCTGATCAGGTCCCTGATACCTTGGGGAACACTGTAGCCGCCTCTGGCTTTTCTCCCCAGTGCCCCGATCAGGCACTCATCAGCCTTGCTGAGACTCTCAAAGAACTCAAACAAGTGGCGCTGGGGGCATTCTAGGGAAGTGCCTCTCCCACCCCTAGGGGCCCAGAGAGCTCCTACCTGAGAACCAACACCAGCCAGCACAGAGCATTCCAGGCCACTGTAAGCAAACAGGTCCACATCCTGAGAACAGGAATGGTCTTCTGAAAGAGGAACTTCTGACTTACGGATACAGGCAGGGTCCTGGGTGGACACAGCTGGAGAAGAGCAGATCCATGAGGATTAGAGCCTGCCCGACACTCAGAGATCAGGAGACTGCCCCATACCCGCTGTCTAAGCATGCAGTGCCTATCCCCATCTCTCTTATACACACGCCATGTCTTGTAACGAGCCAGAGCAGCCCTGCTCCACTCAAGGACAGAAAAAGGATGGTGGGCTTACATACCCACAAAGAAAGTGATATATATGCTCAATCAATGAGTGAGGAAATTAAAGCTCTAAGAGGCAGAGCTGCTACTTCGCTCAGATCTATCACAGTAATAAATGGATAAAAAAATATAACAGGGGCACCTATTATAGGAGCCCGTGACTCTTGATCTCAGGGCTGGGAGTCTGAGCCCTATGCTGGATGCAAAGATTAATTAAAAATGAAATCTTCAGTAATGATAATAATAATAAAAACTAATAAAGGGTTGCCCAGTATAGTCCTTCCTTATAAACCGAGGACTAGCAATCCCCACTTCACCCAAACTCACAAAGACCCCAAATCAGACACAGCCACTGGGAAGCTACCAAGACTTTGCTCCTATCCCTATTCAGTTCCTCCATCTTCTCTGGCAGCCCTCCCTCTGGTCATGCATAACCCTGACCTCTGAAAACCAGGGGCCACTAGAGCTGACTTCTGAGGGCATCCATTCATCACACCCAGGACTTACCACATGTGGGAGACAGACCAAGAGCTGCCATCCCGTGAGGATGACCGTCAATCTGCCTGCACAACAGGGCACTGGCCGTAGGAAGCGTCCCTCTCGCTGTCACGGGACTCTTGGAGCAAGCATCTGTAGCAAATGAGAAAAAGACTTACTAGGAGCAGTCAAAGGCTTTCTGCCTCTCAGGCTCAAAGGACAACTGCGACTTTTGCTTTCTAGCATCTCCTCTTCGGAGCAGCGAGTTCTGCCTAACATGGGCCTTTATCTTCAGGAAATTCTCCGGGCAATGTGGGGAAGGTCCCCAATGTGCCTCAAGTAAGATTCAGATCCACTCTCCCAAGCAATCTGTCCCTGAGCGCAGCTCGGTCGGACTCCCTTACTCGTGAACACCTGGCCTCCAGATTTCTCATCTTCCTTTCAGCTTCAAGGCTCACCATGGCTTCGGATGGTTCTAGCAGCCGTGGGATGGTCCACCTATTACCGCGTGTTCAAATCTCCAGGGCCTTCTGGCCGCACACTCCCTACACATACACCAACCCGTACAGCCTGGCCACAAACCAGGCCTTCTCGTCACTGCAATCAGCTTCCTGTCGCAGATACTGATTCAGAAATCTTACTCTCTACAAAATCTCTTCTGTAACACTTCACCCGAACGCTCCCACTTGAGAGAGGATTCCAGGCCACCCAGGCAGCCACCATCTTGTTCCCTGACAGCAAATCATCTTTTGCCACCACCCCACCTACCCAGCCAGAAGTCACCATGGATCTGTAACATCTGTGACTCTCTGCCCACTGTAACACCTACTGACCAAAAGACCAGCCCTGGACGATTTCAGCCATTTACCTCCTCTCCGAGAGTCCCGGGCAAGACTGTGCTGCACACAACCTATAACTTCCGAAACTCAGTCGGGAAAGGAGCACCTACATTCAAGAGAAGCGCACTGTGCAACCTGACCTTACAACCTCCCCAAAACCATGTACGCATCTTGCCAGTTTGTCCTGAGTCAAAAACTGTCTTATCATCACGCTCACTGTCAACAAACCATCTTATTTTCATCTCACAGTAATCTCAACTAAAAAAACATACCTCAGCAAAGAACTGGGAAATGAAACTTACAAGAAAAAAGCCATTTATGGTAGCTTAAAAACATAAAATACCTGGGAATAAATTGAAAGCTGTGTAAGACCTTGACAACAAAAACTGTGAGACACCGGTGAAAAATACTGAAGACCTAAATAACTAAGCAGGGACATCATCTTCAGAGACTACAAGAGTCATTACTATTAAGGTAGTATTTATTCTCCCTAAGTGCACCGGTCAATACAATGCAATCCCTATCAAAATCCTAGGAGGCTTTTTCTCTAGAAATTGACAGCCAAAATGTACACCAGGGGTGCTGAGTGGAATAGCTGGTTAAACATCTGACTCTTGATTTCAACTCAAGTCTTGATCTCAGGGTCGGGCGGGGGGCGGGAGATAAAAAGGAAATAAATAAAGGACGAGTGGGCAGCTCAGTTGGGGAAGTGTCTGCCTTCAGGTCGGGTCATGATCCCAGAGCCCTGGGAGACTGAGTCCTGCATCAGCCTCCTTGCTTGGTGGGGAGCCTGCCTCTCCCTCTGCCTGCAGCTCCCCCTACTTGTGCTCTCCCTCTCTGATAAATAAATAAAATCTTTAAAAAAAATGTATAACAAAATGCAAAAGATCTAGGGAAGCTGGAATAATGTTAAGAAAGAAAAACAAATTTGGAGGATTCATACTTCTAAGTTTACCACAGTAATGAAGAGTTACTGGAATGAGTAACAAATAGGTCAGCAGACCAGAACAGAGTTAAAAACAAATCTACATGTGCACAAATTATTTTCAGTAAGAGAACGAAGCGATTCAGGAGGGAAAGAAGTCTTTTTTATAAATGGTACTGAAAGAACTCAATGGGTAAAAAGGAACTGCATTTTCTCGAAATAAGCAGTCTTCGAATAAGCAGACGGAAAAATAAATATTTTATGTTTTCACTTCTATGTGGACTCTTTAAGAAACACCAGAAAACAAAAACCAAACCAAAACAAAACAAAAAACACAAGAAAAAGAAAAACCAGGAAACAATGTCATGGATATAGAGAACAGACTAGTGACTGCTTCAGACAGAGGATGGGTTAAATGGGTGAAGGGGGTTAAAAGGCACAAATTTCCAGTTATAACATGAGTAGGTCATGAGGATATAAGGTACAGCATGGTGACTATAGTTAATAATGTTGTAGTATATCTGAAAGCAGGTAGGGAAAAGGGTGTAACACAGGCAACGCTGTCCAAGGTACTGCAGTAACACCGTATGATGACAAATGGTGACTACACTTGTGGTGAGCAAAGCATAAGGTTTTTATACCTGAAACTACTGTAACATGGTGTGTTAACTCTACTTCAATTTAAGAAAATTGAGGGGAAATCCACTAGGAGTTGATATTGAGAGTTCTCATCACAAGAATAAAAAAATCTGTAACTAAGTATGGTGATGGTATTAACTGTAGACTTATTCTGATCATTTTGCAATATACACAAATATTGAATCATTACACTGTACACCTGAGATTATTATAATGCTATGCCAATTACACCTCAGTTAAAAAATAAATGAACAGGCAAGCCACAGACTGGGAAAAAATGTTTATAGTACATATACTCAATGAAGAGTTCATGTTCTGAGTATATAAACACCGCCTACAAAATTAGAAAAAATCCAACTAAAAAAAAGGGGGCTCAAGACACTTCACAAAATTTAATGAATGACCAATATAATAAGTTTGACAGATGTACTCAACATCATTAGTCATCAGATAAATGTAAAACAAAACTCAGATAACTGTAAATGTAAAAACAAATGTAAAAACAAAAAGATATAAGATTTCAATCCACTGGAATGGCCAAAATAAAAAAAATGCCATCAAATGTTGGGAAAGATGGATGGCTGGGGTTAAAATAGTTTAACCACTTTGGACAACAGTTTGCCAGTTTCTTAAAAGTACACTTTCAGGGGCGCCTGGGTGGCTCAGTGTGTTAAAACCTCTGCCTTCGGCTCAGGTCATGATCTCAGGGTCCTGGGATGGAGCCCCACATCCAGCTCCCTGCTGGGCGGAGAGGCTGCTTCTCCCTCTGCCTCTGCTCTGCCTACTTGTGTTCTCAACCTCTCTCTCTCTCTCTCTCTGTCAAATAAATAAATAAATAAAATATTTTTTTAAAAAAGTACACTTCCAACTTGACTCAGCCATTCCATTCATGGAAATTTATCCAAGATAAATTTTTAGAAACATGTTACAAAGACTCAGACAAAAATGTTCACAGCAATCTGATTTCACAACATCCCCAAACTATGAGCAATCTACCTCAACAGCAGAATGGGTAAACAAATTGTGGTGTGTACGATGGAATACTGAGAACAGAAACTGAGCCACACAGGGGCGCCTGGGTGGCTCAGTGGGTTAAAACCGCTGCCTTCAGCTTGGGTCATGATCCCAGTGTCGTGGGATCAAGCCCCGCATCGGGCTCTCTGCTTTGTGGACAGCCTGCTTACTCCTCTCTCTGCCTCTCTGCCTACTTGTGATCTCTGTCTGTCGGATAAATAAATAAAATCTTAAAAAAAAAAAAACAAAACTGAGCCACACAACATGGCTGAATGCCTACAATGTTACCACAGAAACGAGACACAAGGGCGCCTGGGGGGCTCAGTGGGTTACACATCTGTATTCAGCTCAGGTCACAACCCGGGAGTCCCTGCGCTGGGCTCCCTGCTCAGGAGGAATCTGCTTCTCCCTCTGATCCTCTCCCTTCTCGTGCTCTCTCTCACTCAAATAAATAGATAAAATCTAAAAAAAAAAAGAGAGAGAGAGAAACTAGACACAAGGGCATCCGGTTGGTTCAGCTGTTGAGTCTCTTCCTTCAGCTCAGGTCATGATCCCAGAGTTCTTGGATTTAGCCCCTCATCGTGATCCCTACTCAGCGAGAAATCTCCCTCTCCCTCTGCCCCTCACTGTGCTCTCTCTCTCTCTCAAATAAATAACATCTTTTTAAAAAAAGAAACTAGACACAAAAAAATGCTCTAATTCCAGTTATATGACATCCACATATAGGCATGCTTCTTTAGGTTGTTAGCAAAACTTGTTTATTTTGGTCACCAGAAAAAAGTGGCTGTCTCGATGGAAGAGTATGAGATGGAGAGACTGAGAGAAACAAGAGGAACTTTCTGCAGCAACTGAAATGGTCTTGGATATTCTCTTCCTCTCCTATTACAAACAAGGATGGAGATGTCTGCCCTCTCTTCTAAGGCCAACGTCTTCAGGGTAAATAATATGTAAATAAATTCAAAAAGGAGAAAGGGGTGTCTGGGTGGCTCAGTTGGTTTAGCATCTGACTGCAGATTTCAGCTCAGGTCATGATCTCAGGGTCCTGGGACTGAACCCCATGTTGGGCTCTGCCCTCAGCATGGAGTCTGCTTGTCTTTCTCCTTACCCTCTGCTTGCAAATAAATAAATAAAATGTATTTAAAAATATACAGAGAAAAAGGTGAAATGAAAGAAAAATATTTAAATCAAAGAAAGCTAGAGAAAGAAAAAACCAGACAAAGGGCAAATTCAACAGCTAAATATATTTCAACTAAAATACAAATAGTCTCAAAATGGGTTAAAAACAATCCAGCTATATGCTGTTTATAAGAGCCGTCTAAAACACAAAGATACAGCAAGAATGGAAATAAAAAGAAGATATACAGGGCACACACCTTTTTTTTAAGCTGCTTCAACATATTAGAATTGGACAGAAAGGATTAAGGCAGAATGGTTCATAGAGAAAACTGAGGTATTACAGAACAAAGAGGTATAATTCAAGAAAAAGCTATATATGTTTTCATAGCCTCAAACACAGGAAAAAAATTAAAAGGGGCAGAACTCTGCAAATGGACAAAGCCACCAGCGGAGCTCTCACTAATACTGTTCGAGCAGACATTTCAATAACTACAGGCAGACTGAACGAGATGAAACCGTATCCTGCACCTACTATAAAATGCAACCACACAGGTGCAATGTGTCTCAGAAAATGGCATCTGTCTCTGAAAACAGTGCAATGAGGTCAGCAAACAACGCCCAAAAGACAACCAGAAAACTGTCAGAGGAATGGATATTAAGAGGAAAAAAAAAAAAAAAAAAGCCTAAATAATTCACATGTCAAAGAAGTCCTAATTTTCAATATTTAGAACTGAAGTACAGTAAGATATTCTTCTGGAATACTCTGGAATGTGACAGATGTCCAATGTTAGAAACTGGAAAGAAACATTCCAAGAAAGTAAAAGGAAGAAAGTTATAAAGAACAGAAAGTTATAAAATAGAAGACATCCATACAACGAAGTGGTTCAATCCAGCCAAGAGTTCTCTAAGAAAAACAAAACTGACAAAATTCTGGCAGGATTTATTTCTTAAACAAGGAAAATATAAAAATGAAGAACTGGATTACATTACAGATGTGAAAAACATTAAAAATAACTTTATTAACAACTTTCACTATACAATGTAAACCTCAGAAGGAATAAATTTCTTTTTTTTTTTTTAAGATTTTATTTATTTATTTGACAGAGAGATCACAAGTAGGCAGAGAGGCAGGCAGAGAGAGAGGGGGAAGCAGGTTCCCCGCTGAGTAGAGAGCCCGATGTGGGGCTTGATCCCAGGATTCTGGCAGAGGCTTTATTTAACCCACAGAGCCACCCAGGCACCCCCC